>BQNB010057029.1:14107-38395 GCA_026074375.1 Tanacetum coccineum
AATTCCTAAAGGATTGGCTCTACGGGTTGTTCTAATGGATCATCACTCTAAAGATGAGAGTGGAAAAAGGGTTTAAACGGGAGGTTAACTAACCGGTGTAGTTAGTTAATAAGCAACATGTAAATGCGATTTGGGTGTAATCCTAAAATTTACCAATTTAAACAAGTTACTCCATCTAAATCCATAGTACTCATCACTGTGGTCTCGAGTGATATACCAAGTCAAGTTTTAAAGTCTACAACATCACCGGCACACTCATATTTTGTGAAATTTGGGTAAACATTTAGAAACGAAAAGGCTAAATCCTCACAATATCTAACAAGGGTTATTGTGTGCGGGTTATGTAACATGTAATTTCACAAAAGTATGTTTGAAAAAAAAATTAAATTTGAGCACATTTTAAGCATTTTAATGTGAAAAATAAGACAAGTAAACATTCTAATTCCATCCCCCCACTTGAATTATACAACGTCCTCGTTGTATATATAAAACATTAAATACGGGAATTTAAAAAGAATTAGAATGAGAAACTCCCCTGATAATTGCTCGGTAGATTCTCCAAGTTGCGTTTATGAGCAAGATTGTGTTGAACAGCCGCCTTGAAGTTTCAAGACTCCAACACTTCAAGATCTCCAGATTTGTAAATTCTCCACCAATATTTGTCGATATTTCTTTCAAGAGGTCTTGTATAAAACATTGTAAAAACATGTGTATTCCTATCTTGGTGCCTACGGTTAATTTAAACTAAACTAACTAAATACGGGTCAGTCTGGTGGATACGCCGTATCAAATTAATGAATACGCCGTATTCAAAATCTGGTTGTGAGAACTGACAATAATGTTTTTAAAGTGCATGAAAAATAAAGACAGATAACGTCCAGATATTCAATACGCCGTATGGTAGTGTGGGAAGACAGACTTGATAACAAAATTAAATAACATTCTGGGTTATTTTTTGGGAAGCACTTTTGTTTACAGCAATCCTTTAACAGTTAGAGACTTTTCTTTCACTTCTCTTTTTTACTCCAACTCATGCACGCTAATGTGCCCGCGTGTGAGCCATTCTTCCATTAAAGTAACTAGGATAAAGTCAGGTCCTAGATTCAAAACTTCTTTGTAAAACCCCTTAAGATTTTGGTATGCATGTGAGATTCTTTTTATCTTATCTTTCTCACTTACCTTCAGTAACAGGATGGTAGTCTTGTTGCATTGTTCAATTTAGTGTGGTGTTGTTTACAACATTGATGTGATCACACCATTAGGTAAGTTACTTCAGTATCACCAATGTTGTAAAGTAATAAATCCCCTCAAAAACGTTTTTTGTATTTTAATCCTAACTTTTCTCAAGAATAGGTTCGCCAAAAATAATATCGCCCATATTCATTATCACGATAAGCTTCCCATATCCTCTGAAAACTGCAAAGTTTTCAGTTATAAACAGAAAAAAAGTTCCAACAAGATAAGGCATCATTCATTAAGGCTCCTACAACATTATTCCTTTTGTACACCATCTTATTTTTCATTATTGAATTATGAAATTTTCTTGTCATCATGTTGACATATAATAATGGGAAAAAATTAGCGTGAGTAAATTCAAATCGTATCATGCATGAAAACTTTAAGTTGTGAGCACAAGCTATATAGATCTTCTTATCATCATCATAATAAATAGGTAATCCTCAAAAATGCTTTTCCCAATATCAAGATTCTTCATCCCTAGTTTCTAAAATTCTCAATTACCTCACTTCCTCAAATGGTGGGCAATTAAATCATCTTCCTGATTTCTTCAATGCTAAAATGGTTCATATTAGAATCATTTAATTCAATGTAATCCTTCCAAGAAAAGGGTCTAAAGATCTATTTAACACCAAAGTCTCTCCCATAAGCCATAGCTTCTAAACAAGCACCATTCTTTCTCTCAAACTTAGCATATAAACCCTCTTAATTATATACTACATGTTTAAAAACCACTTTTGAAAATAAATATTGTTCCATCCCCAACCCTCAAAGTAATCTTTCTTTTGTAAACTTCAATCTTAGCACGAAGGCATTAGACAAAAATGGGTCTTTTATGCGAGATCAGGTACTTTTTGACACATCCTCGGGATATCCAAGAATTATAAAAATTAATTGGGAAAGTAAATATACCAATCCTACTAATATGTTTTTTCACAGCTATTCCTTCTTGGATTATTTCACAGTCCTGATCTGCCAATATCCACTGTCAACCTAGTGTGAGCAAATCGCCTATCCTAAGATAGAGGTAGGTCAGAGAGGCCATAACACTAAGGCTAGCCTCCTAATCAACAAGGGCGTTGTCAAAACATAAAACATTAAAAAAGCAAGGTAAAGTAAAAACTATCCTTTCTTCCCTCTTTGGTTCTGTTTCACTTTCGGGGTATGGCGTTGTTGATATGTGAAGCTCCATAAGCTTCCGTGAATTCTGGTCTATAATTCCCCTCTTCTTCACAGTTAAGATTATCCAAACAACTTGGAAAAGGAACCGTCGTTTGTCTCAACTTGTATAACAATGTACTGTTCAGTCCAGTGGATACAACGTATTGGTTTGATCCAATACGACGTATCGAGTTTGAATCAGCTTCAATAGTGGTTGAAATCGACTTGACTTGGTATCCCGGTTTTGTTTTTGTTGAGGCTTGGTAGGCTTCCAAAATCCCTTTCCTCCTGTAGTACCTTGCTCATATTTGCCTGTTTTGTATTACTAACGTTTTGAATCGAGCTCCTTGGTTCCTTATTGTAGCATCTGTCGAGGCTCGAATTTCTTTGATCAAGTTAGAGTTTTCTTTGTGTCTTTTTGCTGATTCACTCATGAATTTGATCAGGGTATCTTCCATAGATTGCCTTCTTTCTTGGAACGAAAGATTGGCGTTTGTTTCCTATTTATAGTGTACCATGCGACAGTTGCTCTATATCCCCCACCTTGAAAAGGTCCATCAATTGCTGTAGTAAGCTTCCTTTCTATGGTATTCCCTTCTTATTTTTATTGGCAATCCTGTTGTAATGGAGTCCTTGTGCATAGCTCACAATCCAACTGAGTAGCATACAACTTTTCATTACTTATCTTGATCTCTCTTCCAAATTGGTTTAATTGTGCCTTTGTATCGTAGCTAATCCGTCGGAAATGTCTCTGTATCTTTCTTCCCTTGATTTCCATTATGAGGCCAATTTTTGAGAGTTATCAGTTCATTTCTCTTGGATGGCTGTTTTGGCATCTGCAACAGTTTTAGTCGGAACAACACCTCTTGAGTCAAGAATATATCATTTTGGAACATCCAAACCATTGTAGAACAAAATCCACCATCCCGCATCCTCATCAAATTAGTGTTGATGACACTTAATCAGAGTTTCCTTTAAATCGCTCTCAGCTTGATAAAGGGTTTCAATCTGCTCTTGGCTTTGAAAGTTTTTTTTTTTTCCTCATTTTCATTCCGCAGTTCGACCAGGTGGTAGTATTTGTTCAAAAACTTAGTTTTAAGATCTTCCCAAGTTTTTATTGAACTAGTTGGTTCATTTCTTAGCCAACTGCTTGCGGCTCCAGTTAAGGATATAGGGAAGACTCAGAGCATTAGTTGATCCACAGTGATGTTAGGAACATGAAATAAGTCAACAATTTCGAGAACTTTCTCAGATGTGTTCTGTTAGTATCTTCATCACCCCGAACCGCTAAATGTGTTTTCCCCCTTCCCTTTCTTGAAGCTCCTTAAGAAATTGTCCTTTTAGTTCAAATTGATCTTTGTTATTAATTTTAGGCCTAGCGACTCCCGATCCAAAGTCCGTTTGGGTCTTGCTCATGTATTGCTCTACTGTTAGCGCCATTGCTTCTTCTTCTTCTTCCTTTGAGTATTCTTTGTAAGAAAGTAGATTGAATTCTGGAGAGATCTCAATTCCGTCAAGGCAAAGATGAACTTGACAGTGATTCTTTTGATGATCAAAATTCCCTCGTCAGGATCCTTGTTAGAGGTTGTATAGTTTCGTGTCGTTGAGCTCCTTGTCATGCACTAAATACCTAACACAAGGGATAGGAAACAATCATAGATGTTGTTTCCGAAGGAAGGTAGAAAAAAATTTGCACAAAAATCAATTAATCCGTTGAGATGAATACGCTGTATTGGACAGAGAACTGGATACGCCGTATTCAGAGGGATTGGATGCGCCGTATTCAACTGTCTACCAGAACAGTGTATTCAAGAAAAACAATTAAATATGAAAACAATTAAACACACAAATATACAAGAAAACAATTAAAGACAAATATACAAAATATACAGAATATACAAAATATACACTAATCTAAATTACACTAATCCTAAGGGTTAGATCTAATCTAATGTTAAAAACCAAAATATCAAATAAAATATAAATAATTTTCACTATCCGTCCCGGCAAACGTACGCCCAAAAACTGAAGCGTGATTGTAGTTTATAGTTTTGTTTTTTTATATGATTCAAGTTTTAAATTTATATTTTGCCGACTCAACCAAAAGCAACACTTTAACGGGCAGTGTACCCGAGCGGTAGTAGTTTCGTGGTAAGTAATCTTTAACTCCTTAGCTTGATGTAAGGTTTAGTATCCTTGGATAAATCCAAAGGTACTAAGAATGAAACTATGAGTGTATGATATAAACTATGCGGAATCTAGTTTATACCACTAAGAAGAATAACAGTAATGAATGTTTAACACACATAAATATAACCAAAATAATAAGCTTTAATATATTAATACAAACACTCTTTGATAGTGTTAGGGTTTACAACCTTAAAGCTATAACAATGACTCATTTTTGATACTATGAAAGACTGATATGATGTTTTTGATACATTGAATTCTATACCCTAGGACCTCCTTTTATACACCAAAGAGTCCTACAAGGCTTATAATACTTTCTTAAGATATCATGATATTTTCTAAAAGCAAACATAATCTCTTAAACAAATACATTATACATATCTTTTACAAAAATAACTCAATACTTATCTTCGTAAGTATTCTTGTTCTCCAAACAACCTTGTCTCCTTTACCCGTGCTTTATCCTTCTGTCAGTAGTAACTCTTCATATCAGATGTAATCCAGTAAAGCATTAACTTTTTGTACCAATCATACAAATAAAACATAAAGGCAGTAGTAACATTAGTACTAGCAGTACTAATATATACTAACAGTAGTAACTGTGTACTAGCAGTCTTAACTTTACTACTAGCAGCACTAACTACTTAGCATATATTTCAGTCTTCAACTCTAAGCAGTCTTAACTTCAACTAGCAGCAGTAACTTTATACTAATAGTACTAAATTATACTAACAGTAGTAACTAGCAGTAGTAACTTTATACTACCAGTACTAACTACTTAGCATAATTTTTATTAGTATCATCAACAGTACAAAGTTATGATTGACAACACTAATATATACCTAAGCAATAGTAACTCTAAGAATCACCTTGAAGTCTTTAAGTCCCAACAATCCTCCCCTAAACTTGATGTTCATCTTCTGAATCTTCAAGTTTCTTTATTAAAAGTCTTCATCACTATCAGGAAGATGCATTCAAACACTTCATTAACCCTTTTGCTGCTTTACCATGAGCTTGAGTAGTTGATAGCACATCTCATTCCAATAATCAGCTTGAAGTTTCTTGTTGAGCATATTTGTGATTGTTATTGGTGTGAGGGGATATCTCTTCTCAACTAACATAAAGATGTGTAGATTTTTAAATCTCATAAAGTGTACTCCACTAGAGTCAAACAGCTTCCAAACAGTCACTTTGTATCCCTGTAGACTCCTCCATATTTCACTCTTTATGTCAGGTTCAAACATTACTTTCAGATCACCCTAGAACACTTTTTCATAATCATCCTCTGGCCTTGTATTCCCCTGTCTAGTTTTCAACCAACCTTCTAGCACAGTCCAAAAGCTTCGTCTACTAATGTTCTGAAGCAACAAATCATTAATGAATACTACTTGAACTTCCATCAACTGCTTATCAATTGATAGAATCTCTCCCTTATGTCCTTCCTTCAAACAATCTTGAATATTTAACAATAATTGGATGGATGTTTAGTAGCTAGAGATATAGCACAATTGTTATTTTCCTCATCCTCTTGAACTACCTCCCAATATGCTTTTTTCCCCATCTTAAGCTTCATCATCTAATTTTAGCTTCTCATGCTCATCTTCCTCTTTACATCCTCCATTCTTAGTCTTTTGGAGAGATTCTTGTTTCTACTCATTCCCTGCTCTTTTCTTACCAATTGATTTCTTTCTAGTGCCTTTAGCTTCCTTTTCACTACTTTCTGCCTTCTTTGATTTATCAGATTCAAGTTCATCCTCTTGTTCTTTTAGACCTTTTCTTCTATTCCTTCTTTGTAATTCCAACTCATCCACTGAATCCATATAGACACATAGAAGTATTTACCCCTCTTTATCATTGTTCATTATCCTAACAACTTCTGGACTCAATATAGCTTCTTTCTCTTCAACTGATTATATTTGTAATCCACCCATGTTTTATAGATAAGTAGACATGAATTTCCCTCTTTTGAGCTTTAGGTTGGTTGGCTTTCTTCTTTTCTCTCAGCCTAAGCTTTCAAAGGTGTTTCTTTCCTTTTGTTATGAGTCTCGACAAACTGTCTTGATCTGTTCATTCAATGGTTATCCTCTCCCTGTTCTTCTACTTGTAGCTTGTGAGCTAATTCAAAATCTGCTTCCATCATAGCTTGTGTATTATCCCATAATTTAAAAACAAAGCTATATTTAGGCTCCCCTCTTTCCTTTATCCTTAAAAAGCATTCTTCTCATGAGTTCACTTGTATTTGAGCTTTAAAGATTTTCTAGCCATTTTCTCTATCAAGAGCAAATTTGAAATCCTTATCTTCAATGCACTCAGGTTCATCCAGCTTAGCTTACCTTTATCCTTGATTGCTATGCATGAAGAAGATACTGATGTTGGTGTTTTTGTTGTGCTCTCACCAGCATCTCTGAATGTAATGCCTTTAGCTTTAGGAATTGTTGAAGGTGCTGTTGTGGTTGTACTCTACACTGGCTCTTGTATCATAACCTTAGATTTTGCACTCTTCAATTTAGCTAATGTTTGAGCTAAGGTAATCTCTACTTTAGTTATAACAGGTGGTAACACTGCAGTAATATATGGAGCAGCAGTAACAAACTTCTTTAGAATCACACTTGGTCCTTTTTCAATCAATATCATTTTTTTTTATCAAAAACCTTCAATTACCAAAAAAGAGCATCTGTACAAACATTTCTACATCATTCTGACCTCCCCTGGGATTTTCATAGCCTAAAAGAAACTTCAGCATCCTTTGTCAAGTCTTCAATACTCCTCCCCTGATTGAATAGCATCCTCCAGAGCAACCCAAACTTTCATCATATTGAGTATTTTCTAACTCTTCTTGTGACACCACCTTGTACAGTCCTCTTGAATTTAAGAGTTCTTACCTTGCTCTCTTTCTCTATTTTTTTTAACTCTCAGCCTCAAGATTTGTGAGCCCTTGAAGCTTGAGCCATCTTAGTATGTTTCCAGTCAAGGACTCACCTCCTCTCAGACAATTAGGTACACATATCCATCAGAATCAGTGAGTTTTTAAATCTACCAAACTTTCATCATCTAGAGTAATTTTACTCTTCCTACTACTACTAAGCACCTTGTCCATCCGTAGTGCGGTATCCTCACATACCTTCTCATGGCAAATATTTTAGCATTATAAAATAGACAACCAGTCCATACCTAATAATCCACCATCAAAACTTCCATGTCAAAGGAATCAAGTCGATATTCAAATACATGACCCACGATTTCCTAGTTTACAACCCTAATAACCTTATCAATCTCTACTAGCTGCCTCGCCACAGCTATCTCTCAAATCTTAGTATCCGAAACCTAATTCACTGGGCTCTAACGCGTAACAGGAGGATAAAAGTATAGAAACAAAACTATAGTCGCACTAAGAGTCAAATAAGGTAAGGGGCAAAATATCGCGTTTCAATTAAACGTACCCTTCATAATGTTTGGATCTTGGCGAGCTTCCTCTGCTCCCTAACATGAATGCCCTAACATCCCCCTACCCGTTTCCCTGGTTTTCTTCTACTAGACACCTGACCACCATTATACAACAACTTGATTTGACGATTTCCGTCCGTTCTTTGTGCACATTCAATCTAGCAAGCTTGACCCTGGCATGGTCGATACTACCCACACTCATAACCTGCCTAAACAGTTTCGGTTTTTCCTATCATTGATAGGATTAACATTCCTCGGCACACCTCTATAATCCTTTGCCAAATGACCCGGACGGTTATAGTTGAAGCATGTGCGACAAGGCCCTCCGGGTGCATGGTAGGAGTTGCAGGTGGTACACTTGGACCAAGTACCTATATCCTCTCTTCCTACAGGGTTTACGGTAGTAGCAAAAACATTACCAGTCCTAGTCCTCTTATTGTCATCCCTATCATTCTTATCCTTTCTAGTTTCCCCCACATTTCCTCTTTTCTTAACTTTCTTAATTGATCCATTTCTCACAGCCTCATCGGTCAGTGCACCAGAAATCTGCACTGCCTTCTGCATAGTCTTTGGCTCCGTTGCTGCCACCATCCCACGGATTTGTAGAGCAAGGACATACACATACCTTTCAATCATCCTACTCTCAGGAGTTACCAAGTGAGGAACTAACCTCGCCAACTCATGAAACCTATCAGTATACACAGCATGGCCAGCCCCTACTATGACGTGATTCCATAACTCAGATTCCAACTTTTGCATCTCATGACTAGGACAAAAATCTTGTATCATCATAAACTTTTTCCGCGCGAGCGAGGCGAGGGTGTGTCTGTCGGAGAGGAGCAACTTCTTGGCTATCGTATGGATCTGAGAGTTCCACCACGTTAAAGCCTTACCCACAAATGAACCAGCAGTGTATTTCACTTTTTGGTCATTACTACAAAACCACCATAACTTGTACGTTCTCACATTTTCTTCTCCAATCCAACTATGTTACTACTACAGAACCTCCCTTACATCATATTCTATAGGGTTACAAACAAAGCTAAGAACTCCTTTATATGGACAACCTACCCCCTTGCCATTTACTATATAACACAATCCCCCGTTCTCCTGGAACGTTCTCATTAACCACATTACCTATTTTGATTTCCAACATATTCCTTGGTTTACTAACATGAGCTAGCATTGGCAGGTAAGAGGTTTCTGCAATTGTTAGGCAATGCTCGTTGAGAAGTTGTGATGGCATCCACATTGAGGCTCCTCTACATTCCCATTGACTCCCCTACATACACCCTTATTAGACTCCAAACCCTGTCATTTCCTTGACCATTCAAAATCCTCAACACGCTCAATCATTTACCTTCCCTAGTCTTCTCACACCTTCCATCTTTATACCAACCATGTTAACACGATACCACATGAGCCCTTCCCCCACCTATGATTCGAGCAGCAGCCGGCCAGCACTTCGGGTCCTCATCCTTGGCGCATTATCATAAATACGAGGGATGAACATGGACAACGTTATTTAAATGGTAAAGACTCACACACATATATGATAGTATATCTTACAATATATAAACCCAGATATAGACTAACTCCACCCTACGGGTGTGCAACATTCGATTGTGAGAACAACATAATCAAGAATTAGTGAGTTCTGATAACGCTTTTATAACTACATTGGCTACCGTACTTATATTCGCATCCTTTCCCATTCATATCCAATATTGAGCCCACCCATTTCAATGACTGGCATAACTAAGGCACCAAACCGCGAACACACAAAGATACACAAAAGCGGAACACCGCGCACATATATCCTATACGCAACTAGACGACGAATCTTAGTTATAGTCTCCTATATCTCTCTCTCTCCTCTACCTAGTTCTCTATAACCTTGGCTTGGCTCTGCTTACCAATCGTCACAAGACGCCCGACAATGGCGGAAACTCACAGGAATGCAACATAATGATCATATCATAACAAAAGATACAAAATAGAGAAAACTACATTGTCATAAACTCCAAGTGTTATGAATACACATCCACCTAGAACAAACTCAAGTGATGGTCCCAATTGCAACACATAAAATCCCCACAATCTCTTACAATTATTCAAATGCCCATACAGGGGACCATAATCCAAACTAATTCCAAAACATCCGAAACTAAAATCACACAACAAGAGCACAGCAAGACGTTTAAAAACGAAATTCCTACACAGGGAATAACTTCTAAGTCTGCTATCAATCATACCAAACTACACTTCTTTGCAACTTCACACCTGCACCTGAAAATGATACTCGAAAACGTCAACAATAATGTTGGTGAGCTCGTAGGTTTGACCTTAAACCCAAAAGTTGTGCCAATATTTCAACAGTGGACAATAGTGCTATATGACAGTGAATATATGCAAACAACCTTAGCATCACCGCTAATCAATAACCATATGTCACTTACGCACCTAAAGGGCCTACCAGCTGGAGCACTAAAATTAGGGCAGGACCACACACAAACCTGGGTAGGCGTACCCATCCGCTCCAATAATCACACAAATACTGGGTAGGCGTACCCATCCGATCCAATAATCTCACAAACACTGGGTAGGCGTACCCATCCGATCCAAACAATCATGCATCACATAATATTCACATAGCAGTCATAAGCACATATCTTGTCCCAAAAACAAAACCACATTTCGCACAGATCAATTCAAAACATTTCAAAACACATTTGAGTATCATTTTCCCCCAACGAAAAACCAGTAAAAAGTGGGGCTACGAGAACTCACCTCAAGCAAGTCTTTAGCTACTCAATCTCAATCACACAAGCAAATGCAACGACGCCCGCACACGACCTAGTCCAGTTAATGTCCCAATTTAATCATCCAATTCCAAAACAATCTTTATGTTTGATGCATATAGTTTAGACACGTTGTACAATTTCCCAAAATAATTTTTAGTGGTGTGATGGTTGACAACTTATCTCCATAATCATATCAATCTCATTCTCCGATAATACATACTTATACTATTTAGCGTAAATAAATAAGTAATATAATAAATATGTATAATTATTAATTATAAATATATCTCGACAAGTCCATTCGGTAAACCTTAGACACTTCAAAATAGTCATTATACAGTTGAAAATGAAATGTTTACCCATAATAAACACTTTAAAGAAGTTTCGAGAAAAATTATATTTTTCGTCCTTTAGCGAATTTATTAAATAAATGAAATAATTAAATATTATTTTATTATTTAAAAATCAAAAATCGTGCTTTTAAAAAAAATTCTAAGTATAAACTTTTATGAAATTTTGACATGACTCGTACGTTTATACAACGTTTTCCAAGGTTTCAAACCTTATTTTCAACATTTTTCACAAATTCGAGATAATCAAATAATTGACCCTACACGACAGCACATGAGAATACTCGAATCTATAAGGAAAGAACTAAGAAATGGCACGACTCTAGGCTCCGTGGAGATAAGGATTTTAAGAATGGAGAAAAAGTCTTGTTGTTTAACTCGCGTTTAAAGTTACACCCAGGAAAACTCAAATCGAAATGGACCGGTCCTTTCATAGTAAAAACCATGTAACCTTATGGAGCAGTCGAAATCACCGACAATGATGGTTCAAGCTTTAAGGTCAACGAACATAGGTTAAAAAAAATACCATGATAGAAATTTCAACAGGTTGATAAGAATCATAGAGCTCGACCGTAAGAGGAGTGTTGAATAGAAAAAGGTTGAACTTATATGACCAGCTAAAACAAAATGTGCTTCTCGAGAGACAACCCGGTCATTTTAATTGTTTTTAGCATTTTAATTATTTGTTGCACAAGTCTGTCTTCCCAGACACTCTATACAACGTATCAAACCCCTCTAGATACGGCGTATAGAGATGTCTGGACGTTATTAGTTTTTAAAACTTAATATTTAATTCCAGTAATTTAATTATTTCTACAAGAACAATATGGGTTCATAGGTTTGGGATAGAGTATTGATCCCTTTACAGTTGTGTGTTTAATTGTTTTCTTGTACCATTATAGCGAGATAGAATTTACACCTGTCTTCTAATCTCTTATACAGGACCTTGCTGAAACTATGATATGGTATATGCTGAAAAAGACATGTGTTGAACTTATCCGGGCATGCTGAAGCCCTAGTCAACACACTTTTTGCTCAAGGACTCATCTTGGAGAATTATCACGAGCAAAACATCAAGGAGTTTTCTGTTCTAATTCTATTTTCCCTTATTATTTAATTGTTTTATCTATACAACGAGGACGTTGTATAATTTAAGTGGGGGGATGGAGAATTAGAACGTACTTGTCTTCTTTTTTACAAAATAACATGCTACGAGCTTAAAAACGGCCAAAATTTAAGTTTTTCAGCATGACTTTTGTAAAAATCACTAGTTACATTACCTAGCGTACTATAACCCTTGATACATATTGTGAGAATTAAGCCTATTCCGTTTCCAACTGTCTACTAAAATTCTACAAAATTATGAGTGTGCCGGTGATGTAGTGGACTTTAGAACTTGGCCTGGTATATCACTCGAGACCGCCATGATTAGTACTATGGATTTAGATGGAAGAACATGTTCAACTGATAAATTTCTAGGATTAAACCAAATAGCCTACATGTCGTAAAAATAACTATGGTTAGTTAAATCCCGTGTAACCCTTGATTACTCTCATTTTTACAGTAAAATCCCCTAGAACAACCTGTTGAGCCATTCTTTTCTTTTTCTACACCATATTATATGTTTCATTACACCTTAGCCTACTGTGTAGATTAAGCCTATTTTTCTATGTTGCTAGTTGCTTTCGTGTAAAGTTTTGTATTTCATATGTCAAAGTGAAATATTTCTATCTCTGTAATGGTCGGGAAATTGCAATGCAATGGGAAAAATATGTAGCTCGTAAGTTTCGCATTTACGATTATGAATCATGTCCGAAAAAGAAGTACTACAAAGAAAAGATTATCCGGATGAATTATGGAAGTGAAGATGGTGAAATTAAACTGAGATTTATGATGTATTGTTAAAAAAAAGAGAAAAATAGTCATTTCAAAATAAGTTTATACCGAAGAAATTACTTAGAAGGATCAATTATTCGTTGATACGTTGCAAAAATCAACAATGTAAAGTCTTGTAAGAAGTGGCCGATATAACTACTTCTTCGTTTTAGCTCCAAATTATGCGCCTTTTAGCTTGTCTTCACAAAACACTCCTGAATTACTGCATTTATCAACTTTAAAGCAATTAAGTACCAAATCATGCAATAATTATATAAAAGTGGGCAAAACAGATGGGATAAATGATATAATAAAGTGACGTTATTTGATGTCATCAAATATCCCCCCACTTGAATCCTACTTGTCCTCAAGTAGACTTTAGAAAAGTTTTAGTTTATGAAAATGTGTCCCAACCGAAGTTAAGGATTTTCCGTTTAAGCATCGTTTTGTCCTAATCACCTGTACATAACCAAGCTCCTCACGAAATATGGAAATGAAAACACTCAGATCACTCAACTAATCTAGGGTGCAACATTTAATTGGTACGCTCAATTGCTCGGTCGTGATTAGTTTTCTATCATAAGCTTGGAAAGGATACACATCTCCACCGCTAAAGCTAAGGAGAAACAAGTCAAAAGATAAATTGGGTTAAGAAGGCTTAGGGTTGATCATTCAAACAGTCTTTCACCAAAAGTACCACACCAACAAGGCAGCTGCATCGTACATACACGGCCGTAACGACAGAATAGACATATACAATCCGATCACATCCCTGTTCGTGTTTAACCAGCGGTTAGGATGAAGAACGATATAGGGTATGGAGCTTCTAACTTTCATCAAAAGTCGTCATCCAACAAGGCAGCTGAGACACACATACATGGCCGTAACGACGGAATAGACATGCATGCTCGTACAAGTCCTCATTCGAGTAGATCTTAAGGTTAGTTGCTAGGAAAGGGAAGTAAAATAGGTGTTAGTGAAATTTACGAAACAAATAATAAGCCAACAAATAAGGTACGGTTGCTAGTAACTTTCTCGACCGTTTCATGACAAAGACTCGATCATAGAAATGACAAAGACAACCTAAGTTGGCGTTCCCATAACGATCAACTTCCCTTACATCCCGTTCTTTAGATACCTTTACATAAGTGGTGATATCGGCCACTTTTTTACAAGACTTTACATCGTTGATTTTTTGTAACGTATCAACGAATAATCAATCCTTCCAAGTGATTCCTTCGGTATAAACTTCTTTTGAACCCTCTATTTTTTCTTTCATCTTTTTTTTTCAAACAATACATCATAAATCTTGGTTTGGTTTCCCCGTCTTCACTATCATAATTCATCCGGATAATCTTTTCCTTGTAAAACTTCTTCTTCGGACATGATTCATAATCGCAAAAGTAGCGAAACTTACGAGCTACATATTTTTCCCATTGCATTGTGCAATTTCCCGACCATTACAGAGATAGAAAAATTTCACTTTGACATAGGAAATACAAGACTTTACACGAAAGCAACTAGCAACATTGGTAAAATAGGCTTAATCTACATGGTAGGCTAAGGTGCAAAGGTGTAACGAAACATATAATATGGTGTAGAAAAAGAAAGGAATGCTTAACCAGGTTGTTTAGGGGATTTTCTCTTAAGATGAGTGTAATCAAGGGTACACTGGAGTTTAACTAACCAGTGTGGATAGTTAATTTTACGACATGTAGGCTATTTGGTTAAATCCTAGAAATTTATCAGTTGAACATGTTCTTCCATCTAAATCCATAGTACTAATCATGGCGGTCTCGAGTGATATACCAGGCCAAGTTCTAAAGTCCACTACATCACCGGCACACTCATAATTTTGTAGAATTTTAGTAGACAGTTGGAAACGGAATAGGCTTAATTCTCACAATATGTATCAAGGGTTATAGTGCGCTAGGTAATGTAACTAGTGATTTTTACAAAAGTCATGCTGAAAAATTTTAAATTTTGACCGTTTTAAGCACATTGCATGTTATTTTGTAAAAAAGAAGACAAGTACATTCTAATTCTTTATCCCCCCACGTCCTCGTTGTATAGATAAAATAATGAATAATAAGGAAGAATAGAATTAGAACGGAAAACTCCCTGATGTTTTGCTCGTGATAATTCTCCAAGATGAGTCCTTGAGCAAAAAGTGTGTTGACTAGGGCTTCAGCATGCCCGGATAAGTTCAACACATGTCTTTTTTAGCATATACCATATCATAGTTTCAGCAAGGTCCTATATAAGAGATTAGAAGACAAGTGCAAATTCTATCTCGCTACAATGGTACAAGAAAAAAATTAAACACACAACTGTACAGGGATTAATACACCGTATCCTAAACCCCAGGATACGTCGTATTGTTCCTGTAGAAACAATTAAATTACTAGAAATTAAATATTAAGTTTTAAAAACTGATAACATCCAGACATCTCAATATGTCGTATCCAGAGGGGTTCGATACGTCGTATTGAGTGTCTGGGAAGACAGACTCGTGCAACAAATAATTTAAAATGCGATAAATAATTAAAATGAACATGTTGTCTCCCCAGAAGCACTTTTGTTTCAGCTGGTCTTTAAGTTCGACCTTTTTCTTTTCTCCTCTTTATTCATCCTTCATGATTCGCTCGCACTTATCACCGAGAGCGAATTTCTTCATAATCATTTAGCATGGTAAGTACTTTTTACAAAATTTCATGTCGAGCACAACGTCTTTTGCCATATCATCATCATCAATGATGGTAAAACCTGAAATAATAGAAAAATTTCCGACGAAAACAGGTATATCTATTAAAGTGCCGGCATGGCTCTTCCTTTCATCCTTGTCCTTAATTATGGAATAATAAAAGCTTTTGGAAATTAAGTTAATGGGCAAGGAAGGGAGGAGGTCAGCGTTAACATGCTTATACCCGATTACACAAGAAAATTTCATTTTATAAGAGTTGGTTTTAACAAAAGTTGGCTCAAAATCTTGATCTGTTTTAGTTTCTAGAGGTGTATCTAAATCATTTAATTCTATGTAATTACCATAAGTTGGGTCGAATGATTCATCACCCTCTCCTATAAGCTTTGTTTCTAGATCAAGACTTTTTATCACAAAGACCCTTTTGATTATGCTAGTGGCGGGCTTAATACTTTTAAAAACAAGTTTTTCTTCCCCCACCCGTAAAGTAATCTTCCTTTTGAAGACATCAATCTTGGAATGGGCAGTTGACAAGAATGGTCGTCCGAGGATTAAAGGGACATCGTCATCCTCGGGTATGTCCAAGATGATAAAGTCTATAGGGAAAATAAATTTGCCTATCCTTACTAGCACATTTTCGGCAATACCCCTTGGTTGCTTAATGGTTCGGTCAGCTAGTTCGATGGTCAACCTAGTGTGAGATAAAATTCCTAGACCAAGGTTGGTGTAGGTGGAAAATGGCATAACGCTCACACTTGCTCCTAGGTCAACAAGAGCTTTATCAAAACAAATATTATGAATAAAACAAGGTAAAGTAAAGCTCCCTGGGTCTTTTTCTTTTGGAGGCAAGGTGTGATCATAAGCATCCAGAATCTTCACATCTTGTGCCTCTCTCCAGTCATCACATCTGAAGTTTTGCAGTCGATTTGGAAAAGGGACTGTTTCAGACAATATGCTCCTGTGCTGTGTGCCCGATACGACATATGGACCACATCCGATACGGCGTATCCCAGAAAAATCAGCTTTAGCAGTTGAGATCGATTTAACTTGGTCTCGAGGGTTTGTTTCCATAGAGCTGGGCAAGTTTCCAAATCCTCTCTCTTGCAAGACCGCTATTCTAAGACCGATTTGTATTTCCAAGGTTTTAATCAAAGCTCCTTGGTTTCTTATTGCTGCATCAGTGGAAGCTCGAATCTCTTTGATTATGTTCGAGTTTTCTTCATGCCTTTTAGCTGATTCTGCCATAAATTTGGTCAGTGATTCTTCCAGGCTTGGTCTTCGATCAGGATACGAAGAGTTTCCATTGTTTCGTTGGTAGAATCCTGGCCCTGCTGCTCTATATTGTCCTCCAGGTTGATAGGGGGGCACGAACGGTGTTTAATATGATTCTTCTAAAGTTTTCCCTCTTTATTTTTATGGGACAATCCATTTGTTTAGTGTGGTCCCTTGCATCGTCGCATTCGACTTAAGCAGCGCACACGTTCTCATTTACCTTTCTTATTTCTAGTGATGAAGATTATTGAGTTGGGATTTGATAGCAGCAAGCCCGTCAGAAGTTTCAGTACTTCTGGTCCTTGATGATGTTCCATTGTGCCATTTCTTGGAGTACTGGACCATTTATTAGATGGCAATTTTAGCATCAGCAGCAGTTTTGGAAGGTATGACACCCTTTGAGTCTAAGATTTGTCGAGTTGGAACATCAAGCCCATTGTAAAACAGATGGATTCGCATGCATATCTGTCAAATAATGTTGTGGAAACTTATCAATACATTCTTTAAATCTTTCCCATGCACGGAAAAGGCTTTCATCGGGTTCCTGCTGGAAGTTGTTGATTTCCTCCATTTTCTTTGCGGTACGGGCAGGTGGACAGTATTTGTTAAGAAATTTAGTTTTGAGAACCTCCCAGGTTGTAATTGATCCTGACGGCTGATTCCTTAGCCATCTACTTGCAGCTCCAGTGAGGGATACAGGAAAGGCTCGAAGCATGATTTGATCTTGAGTTACCTTTGGGATGTGAAATAAGTCAACAATCTCTAGAACCTTTTCGATGTGCTCGTTTGCATCTTCGTGTTCCGAGCCACTGAAAGTATTATCATGGAGTTCCTTGAGAAATTGCCCCTTCAATTCAAAGGGGGTGTCTTGGTTGATTGTGGGCCTAGTAACGCCCGACCCGTAATTTTCTCGGGTTTTGCTCATATATTGTTCCATTGTTTCCGTCATTGTTTCTCTTACTTCTTCCTCTGATTGTTCTAGGATGTCAAAATTGTGATCGAACTCTGGTGAATTCGACTCTACTAGACTTGGTGTATCAAAAAGCCTCCTCCTTGAATGAAATTTTTGTTCTGGGTTTTCAAAAGGTGAGAGCAGTTCCTTTGTAGAACTTCTTGTCATACACTACCTGAAACAAATGACAATAAATCAGTAGGATATGTCCTGATGGAGTATCAAATGTAGAATCAAAACAAACGGATTTTTACTACTGTTAGTGTATCAGATAACAAATACGCCGTATTTAATTGGTCTAAATACGCCGTATAGGTCTGTTGAATGCCAATACGCCGTATAGAGTTCACAGAATATGTTGTATTGTTTGGAAAACAGATACGCCGTTTAGACAGTGAAACTCAATAGCTGTCCTTATCAGAAGGTTTGATACGTCGTATCCAACTAGTGGATACAGCGTATCAGGTGATCAGTCAGAAAAGAATACTATTTAAAATAATTAAATGCGGGAATTTAAACAAACAATTTAAACACACAATGCGAATAAATACAAATAGAATTTAAATAATTAGATTACACTAAATTAATTAAAAGCTTAGAAATACTGATAAGAATAAGGTTTAATAATTTCACTCCCCGGCAGCGACGCTAAAAACCTGATGTGCTGTCGTGTAGGGTCAATGATTTGATTATCAAGTTTTAAATTTATATTTAGCCGACAAACCTAAAACAACACTTTTAACGGGCAGAGTACCCGGTCAAGATGGAGTTTCGCGGTAAGTAGGGTGTCGAACACTAAGAGTGGAAATTTAATCATATATTCTATCAGTATTTTAATTAGTTTATTTACTGGTTAAACCTATGCTATGTACGTTGTCTAAAGGATATGGCGGGATTTCAGCATGAGAGGACCGGCTCAGGTTTGTGGAAACAATACAATTCAATACACAATAAACACAAAAGGGAGATTAGAAGATAGAAAAAGCGGTCAAGCCAAATGATAGAACCTGTATTATCATATAATCCGGTTTTAATGATGTTTGTTTGTTTTAGGCTATAGATTACTTATCTCGGAAGCAGGCATATCATTCTTAAAAACTTATGCAGGAATTATCCTAAGACCTAGAAACGATTAATCCTGTAACAATTAGCGTTTCCTAATAAAGCATCCTTTAGTTTAATTATAATCTATCTTAGAGAATTAAAGCATTGGTGATCCTGTTAAAACCCTAGCCCAACGGGACTTTACCCACTTGGTGGCTGATCAATGATTGAGCTTAAGTCGAACATTGATTGAACTTGGTGGCTGATCAATAGACCATCTCTTACCCACCAAGCTCAATCAAACAATTTAAAATCGAACGATTAAGAGAGTAAGAATTACACGATGTCTTCTATGGATTCGTGATCAAGGCTTGAGCGTGGTGGCTGATCTTCTCTTCTAAAATTTGTCTTTAGTGAGTAAGGTATAAAGAATATGATATTGCACACTAAAAACTCATTTTTGAGTCTTCTATTTATAGTTGCTGAAAAATACTCGATACGCTGTATCCAGTAAGGTCGATACGGCGTATTGGGCTGGATTCCTTGGAGTGCGCGCTATGTTTGTAATAAATCTTTGATATCATTCCTAATTTACTTGATTTACTGTATCTTCGAATAGTTATCTTCATGGATACGACGTATGTAGACAGAGTGAATACGCTGTATTGGGAATTGGTCAAACGCATTTTCTTGTGAAGTCTTGGTGCAGATACACCGTATCTCTTAAGTTGGATATGTCCTATTGGTGAAAATTCAGCAATCTTCAAATGTCTTCATTTTAGCTCAAAATTATGCGCCTTTTAGCTTGTCTTCATAAAACACTCTTGAATTACTGCATTTATCAATTTTAAAGCAATTAAGTACCAAATAATGCAATAATTATATAAAAGTGGGCAAAACAGATGGGATAAATGATATAATAAAATGAAGTTATTTGATGTCATCAGTTACATGGTGAATCTTCTTGTGAAGATGACTAGGTGGATGACTCGAGATTGATAGTGGTAAGGATGACTCGGTTTTACATTGTTGGTTTCTAGTGAATAAGAATCACATATGTGAGTTCTTGAGAGTATTTGGTTAAAGGATATATGTGAACAGGTGTGTTTTCCCTTCCCTTTTAATTCGTGCTCATCCGGACATAAATTGTGGAATAAAAAGAATAAATGAAGAGAAATAACGACGGAAGCGATGAGCTTGACAATGTCATGACGGATGACGGTTAGCATACGATGAACTTCATCCGCGAAGTTATGTAGCTCTTCTCGGGTATTGCGAATGTTCATAGAACAATCACACGACGAGGTACGAGGTTGTCTTAAGGGTGGTAGCGGAAATGTAGACGGAAGATATTAACCATCTATATAATAATAGAGGCATGATTAAGGTTTTTGTAAAATGACTTAGACATGAACAATGAGTGACATTTTAATTTGCATTTCGCGAATTAAAAATGCTTAAACATTTCGGATGAAATGATTAAGTTGTCAAGATTTATCAGAATGTATTTAATAGTAACAAGACTATTAAAATGAGAATGACACGTTTATGAGATTTGTTTCATCATTCCTAGACCTAGACTTAAAAAGGTTCACGTTTGAGTGGTTTGGTGAGGATGTCGGCGATGTTGTCTTCTGACGAAACTTTTTTGATGAAGATATTTCCTTTTGGACATTGTCGTGAAGGAAATGATGATGAAGTTTGTTGAGTTTCTATCCTAGGATCGATGGATAATGTTCAATCCTCATTGTGTATGAGGTGAGCATGACGATAAACCATCGTGGCATTCCTAAGGGGATGGAAAGGACTAACGAAAGTGAAAGTACTTAATCTTAAGGTATGTATATTAAAGAGGCTACGAATCACTTATATAGAAACTCGTAAGACCTTTGTCACACAAAGGTTGATGTAAGCTTTTAGCTTTAGGAAGAACATTTTAACATACCTTTTTAAAAGGCTTGAATATGAATTTTCGGATATGACCTTTAACGTTTTGCGATTGCAAGTTAAAGATACTTGAATATTTCAGATGAAATATTTAAGTTGTCAAACGAAAGACAAGGAATTTAGTCATCACATAATCAACAACTCGGATTTAAAATGAGGTGGACACAAAGTGACACACCTCGACAAAGGCGGAAACTCGGGAATGCAACATAATGATCAATCATAACACAAGATACAAAATATAGAAAACTAAAATGCATAAACTTCAAGTGCTATGAAGACCATCAACCTCGAACAACCTCAAGTGATGTCCCAAATCGCAACTAAAATCCACAATCTCTTACAATCATTCAAATGCCCACACAGGGGTTCAAAACCCAAACTTAATCCAAAACATCCAAATACTAAAATCAAAACAGCAAGCAAGCAAGACTTCACACGAAATTTCACTCGGGATACTTCTAAGTCTGCTATCACAATCACCAAACTATTCTTCTTTCACTTCACCTGAAAATGATACTCGAAAACGTCAATAATAATGTTGGTGGGCTCGTAGGTTTGACCTTAAACACAAAAGCTATGCCAATATTTCAACAGTGGATAATAGTGCTATATGACAGTGAATATATGCAAGCAACCTTAGCATCACCGCTAATCAATAACCATATGTTACTTACGAACCTAAAGGGCTTACCAGCTGGAGCACTAAAATTAGGGCAGGACCACACACAAACCTGGGTAGGCGTACCCATCCGCTTCAATAATTACACAAATACTAGGTAGGCGTACCCATCCAATCTAATAATCTCACAAACATTGGGTAGGCGTACCCATCCGATCCAAACAATCATGCATCACATAATATTCACATAGCAGTCATAAGCACATATCTTGTCCCAAAAACAAAACCACATTTCACACAGATCAATTCAAAACATTTCAAAACACATTTGAGTATCATTTTCCCCCAACGGAAAAACCAGTAAAAAGTGGGACTACCAGAACTCACCTCAAGCAAGTCTTTAGCTACCCAATCTCAATCACACAAGCAAATGCAACGATGCCCGCACATGACCTAGTCCAGTTAATGTCCCAATTTAATCATCCAATTCCAAAACAATCTTTACGTTTGATGCATAGAGTTTAGACACGTTATACAATTTCCCAAAACAGTTTTTAGTGGTGTGATGGTAGACAACTTAGCTCCACAATCATATCAATCTCATTCTCCGATAATACATACTTATAATATTTAGCGTAAATAGTTAAGTAATATAATAAATATTTATAATTATTAATTATAAACATATCTCAACAAGTCCATTCGGTAAACCTTAGACACTTCAAATAGTCATTATACGGTTGAAAATGAAATGTTTACCCATAATAAACGTTTTAGAGAAGTTTCGAGACAAATTATATCTTTCGTCTTTTAGTGAAAATAAATAAAATAATTAAATATTATTTTATTATTAAAAATCAAAAATCATGTTTTTAAGAAAATTCCTAAGTATGAACTTTTTACGAAATTTCGACATGACCCGTACGTTTATACAACGTTTTTCAAGGTTTCAAACCTTATTTTCAACAATTCTTCACAAATTCGACACTTTTCGACCAAATTACAAAATCTCAATCTTTAACGTTTACTAAAACGTTTTCCCAAAATAACGATCAATATCACTTCGTAAATACATTTCGCTTTCAAAAAGTCCGTCAAAACTCTTAAAATGACCAAATATCGCTTATTGGGCCTTAAGGCCCAACAAGGGTCCATTAGAACATTTATAAGTCCAAAATACAATTTAAGTCCAAAACCAAAATCCATTTACATATATAAGCATATACTTATATGTAAAAATAATCCGGACCACAATAAGCCTTCCCATTAAGCCGCGACTCAAATAGACTAAAAAATAATCAAAATTACTTTTCTAGTGATCTTGGAAAACCATTCGTGACATATAAGCCCAAAATAAGCTAAAAAATAGCTTAAAAATATGCCCGAATAAGCTACACAATCTACTATCAAAATATAAGCATTCCAGCATCATATATATTATTCAACCATCACGACCACAACATCAAAACTACAAAATCCTTTTTTTTTCCTTTTTACTATTCATGAACCAAACACCCCTTTAATTATTCATTTCGTTTCCAAAAATCGATTTTCACAACGATCAACTTGTACAACTAACATCTATGCATCAAAATAAACCCAAAAGGACAAACGAAATTTAAATTTGAAAACTTACAAGAAAATCTTCAAATTTGTAGATTTTGACACGAACCGGACAACCCAAACGTTGTTTAAATGAATAACCAAACACTAGAATCAACCCCAAATATTTATATCTTCATGTTTTCTTGATCAATCTTCAAAAATTTATGTGTTTCTTGTTTGTGTGGAGTTCGGCCGGATATACACACACACAAGTGTGTGTGTTTTTGATTTTTTTTTGAAAATGATAAGAATGAGTGGAAATGAGGTGAAAAGGAATATAAGTGTACACACCTTGGGACATATTAGCTAAAATTAAGCCACCTTGTCCCCTTAACCATACCATGACCGGCCATAGCATCCTATGGGGTCTCGGGTCTTTCTTTTCGTGTCGAAATCACTTAAAAGCTCGTAAAACTCAACCGTAAAATTTACCCCAAAGTTAATTAGCATTTTTATTCACTTTAAAAATACTTTTCCATTAACCTAGAGTATTCACATGACATATTTTCACTTTACACCCTTCAAAACTCAAATTGGACATTAACAGACATGTCAGACTCGTTTTTTGGCATTTTTCAAAATTTACGGGTCAAACCACCCGGAATACACATAACACAATAATACCTTCCAAAAGGGATTATTAATGACCATAAACCTCAAATCATCACATATCTCATAAAAATCACCACCGTCAACACGGTATAAATCTGAATAAACTGACCAAAGTCAAATAGTCAAAGGACTATAAATGGAATATTCAGAACACAAAAAGGGCAAAGGTTACATTCTACCGCCCTTAAAAGAATTTCGTCCCCGAAATTCAACTACTAACATCACTAAACAAAAGCGGATACTTTAATTTCATCTGATCTTCATGTTCCCACGTGAATTCAGGACCACGTTTCAAATTCCACCGGAACTTGACGATGGCAATCCTACTACGCTTCAACTTCTTAAACTCTCTTTCCAAAATTTCCACAGGTTCTTCCATAAAATTTAACTTAGCATCAACTCAAATCTCATCCAAAGGTACTTTCAGTTTTGGATCAGCCAAACACTTCTTATGGTTTGACACGTGGAACGTG
>BQNB010057030.1:6609-38392 GCA_026074375.1 Tanacetum coccineum
TATAGAAATCTAGCCGCGACCTAGAATAATAACGCGTCTTAGAAACACGGAAAGTATGCCAAGAATTGCACAATATGTTCATCACCAAAATACATCCATGTGTGTTTGCCTTAGTTTGATTATCAAATCATGACGAAATAAAATCATATTGCTTTTCGTTAAGTTTTGGCGTTTAACCAAAAAATTACTATTTTTAGAAAGTTTCTATTTTAGGAAAGCTTTTAGTTTCAAAACGTTAATACCGTCCCTTATATTTATATAGTTTCCATATTTTCAAAACGCACTAACGAGCCTTAATCGTTTAACTTCTAAGTCAGTTCTGCTAAAGTCTTACCAAACTTACTATTTTTATTAACTTTATCGCTTTTTCCAAAATATGCTAACGGCGTCTTTAAATGATAATAATCAATAGGTATGTGTTACTATATGTTTTGCTAGTGTTTAGAAAGTCAAAAAATATCCGAAAGTGTCCGAAAACTCATTTTACTATTCACATCAGCACACTATTCATTCGGTTTTGTCGAAAAATATTTCAAGTTTTATTTGGCTATAACTTGGTCGTTTTAAATCCAATTTTAATGTGCGATATATGAAAAACTATCTATTCGAAATTAGCTCTCCAAAAACTACTTTTATGCCTGATAAAAACATTTTTAGATCGACCAAAACCTCAAAACAAATTCGAGACAGCAAGCACTTTTTGCCAAAAACGCAACCAAAATCCACCCAAACTTCACAATAGTGCCTAATCTAGCATAATCTCCATTCACAACTAATCCACAACAAAACCATACCTAAATCTAACCTAATCCCTTCATTTCTATTGTTACAACACTCATCTCACCAAGAACATAATATTTAACTAGTAAAATAAAGTAGTATCATTATTTATGAAATCTTGTCTTTAAAATCTTTCAAAAATTAAAACACAACATATGGATGTATGGATCTTGAACATATAAGAAAGAATATAAGTAAATCACAAAAATATAAGAAAAACCACAAAGAAAGATTCAAGATACTTACAAGAATAAAGAACAAGAAGTAATAACACAAGATCTATACCCAAAATCAATAGATTTTGAAAAACCAATTTGTAAATCTTGAAGAAAACCCTTAAATCAAAGAACCAATACTCGCAAACACCTTGGATGATCTTAGAAATAAACTTGGAATGAGTGAATCTTGATAAAAATCAAAGATATGAAAACCCTAAAAGGGTGTGTGTGAGCCGTGGGCTTCAAAAGGGAATGAGGGAGAGAAAAATTTTGTTGGTGACTTGTGAAATAAATGAGATGACCTAAAATGAGTATAACATGGTTTATATAGGATAAGGTCTAGGGTTTTGAGTCACCATATGACCAAGTAAGCAACCAACACACACCAAAAGTGTGTTTGTGTGTGGTTCGGCCGAAACATAGCCACAAGGACCATGGTTCATATTTTTTTTGAGTCTTGGTTCATTATACTTGGTCTAAATTTTGAATTTTGGTCAAATGTACAAGTCACAGTGTGTAAGCATGCATTTGTCTTGACTTGGATGGATGAGTGTGCATGAAATGGACTCCCTCATGTGTCACTTTCATACACATGCATGGGAAGTTCAAGAAAAGATGCCATTTAATTAATTTCAAGGCTTATGTTAGGCGTCTAATATATAGAGGGGGAGGGATATGAATGAAAATTTTCACTTAAGAATATGAAATGGACGATAACTAAAGTTTACACAAAAAGATTTCGAGTTTCTAGGGTTCCGTTAGGTCAAAAACGCGAAAAACGCAATTTAAACGTTAAAGCGTAAAAATAAATATCGGGAGTGATCGTAAACTACGAAACACTTAGAAAAGATAAAATAACTCATATAATATCTAAACTAATAAATATCCTATGCCGGAACGCGTCCGATGACGTTTTTTAGATTTACGCGGGTTTACTTCCCGGTAAACTGCCAGATTCAAACTTAACGTATAAAAGTCAAAAATAATTGTCGGAAAAGTTTAAAATATTGACCTGAAATTCTCGGGGTGTGACATTGATAGGGGCATTGCACGGAATGCGCGCAGCCGTTGTGTGATGGTAAGAACTACTTCCACATGTCCAGTTGTTGGTTACGCAAACACAATTGCAGGCAACAGTGGGGAAGGATCCAGTGGTGTTCACAATGATGGTAAGCAACTTATATTTTCTTATGATTCTCATCTAATTCATTCAATTGATTCTCAGCGACGGAATTTCCTTCTACAATTTACTGACATGTTGACAAAACGTTGAGCCCAGGAACCTTAGCAACTTATGCCTATCTCGGAGACTGTAACCAACGACGACGCACGCGTACCTATTGTACGGCAATCCTCTTACCTAAACCACGCATAGAAGACATATTTATAAACATTTCAATAAACCTATTTATACAGATTTATAAAGACTGCAATACGATCATTTATACACATTAAGAAATTAACAATCCCATTTTCACAATCAAACGTTTAGAGGCGTTTTTTAACTTATTTACTTATAAAATAGTCCATTGTGGAGTGCTTTAACAGTTCAAAAACCGTAGTAAAGGGCTCAACATTTTCTACCCATGAAGAGTAGTCGGGTAATGCCTAACGGTTACCTGTCGTTAAAATATTAGTCTCTCCATATCAAAGTTTCTAGGTTTATCAGTTAGCTACGAAAAAAACCTTATCACAATCACCACTTTTAAATCCGTCATTTTGAGGAAGATCAACAGATGCCATATGCATAATTACATGTAATGCTAATTTATAGGTTCACTGACCTGCTTCTTGTTTAAATAATTCTTTCATTCAGTTCATCAAAACTCAATTTAGTTCTTCTTTTCACTTGTTCATTAAGAATCGTTGAAATTCATCATATTTTTCTTTATTTTCGTGTGTTTTCAACCTGAAAAAAATCACCATGTCGAATGCATCGTCATCATCTTCTAATTCGTATTGTTATTCAAGTGACAGTGAATTAGGTGATGTTGGTTTAACTGGATTATATGCAAGATTAGCGTACGCAATGGCAGATTTGGAGTTAACATTAATGGAACTTGATGATATTCGCGACCAATCTTTATCTACGATTCCTGCCCGTATAACTCAATGTCAAGAAGAGTTTATGAGCCGCATTATGGAGGTGGAACAACGCAAAACAAACCAGTCTCAAGATACATTAAAGATCGAATCTTCATCGTCATCTTCTGCTATGGTTGTTTCTTTGGATGAACCGCAACAAGACCATCAAGATTTGTAACAACCATCAATTTTCGAAACATATTTAAATAATAAATCATATTTATTATTACATGTTTGTGTTTATAAAATTTATTTTTAAATTATTTGATTTCGAAAACGAAAAAGGATATATTAATTCATAGTTGATTTATCAAAAACAACTTTTAGCAAACTAGAGGGTGCGTTTTGTAATTTTTTTTATCATGAGTCGTGAATTTTTAAATTTTTTAATATTATTTTACTGTTCATGCGAATAGTTTTTGGTTTTTAATATAAGTTATAATTATCACTTAATTATAATTTTGACCGATATACCCTTTATTATATTCTCTCTTTGAGCATTGCTCATGTTTCCTCTCGACTATAATAAAACACCATTATTGTATATTAGTTAATGGATAATATACATATGACTAAACTGGATCTTTGTCAACCGGTGAAAACACATCGGAGACGTCGCCATGTTTTTTTATGCGAGAGATGTCACCTACAATAAAGAAAACGAACAACACAAGAAGCAAGTTTACAACAAATCAAACCCAATAAATAAAAGTAAAGGTAATAGAAGATAGTACGGAGTAGTTGGAAACGGATCCCGCTGAAGATACAAATCTATGAAAATTAGTTAAGTTCATTGTTGTGATAAAATTCAACTGTCATCTTAACAAAATAAATTATTCTTACAAAACTAAAACCGTTTTTGAAATACCTAAAGTGAATAAAACATTTTCGAAGTTACCGGCGTGGGTCTCGAGAACCAGTTTGACCCGGGTCACTTCAAACCTGCGGGTCTAACCGGGTTTCAAAAATATAAAATCCGGTTTAATTTGACCCATTTTTTTAACAGGAACTGTCAACCGGTTGAATCGGCCGGATCGAACTGGGTTTCAAAACCTTGTCAAAATGGCAACGCCCAACGGTAAGAAACCATTTGAAAAGCTATTTCAAGTCATTATAGTGTTGAATTGGTTTATGTTGCACAATTTATGTCATTAAATATAACATTACTAATTATGTAAAACTATAGGTACATTTGCGCCTTCTTTTATTAAACAGGTGTTTGTAGGTCTGTGAGTAGCAAAAGTTGAATTATTAGATTGTTGTTGTGTCTCGTCAAATGCTTCATTACAATGACCTTTCTTTCTACCGTAATTGTGGATCGCCACATATGCTATCACAAATGTAACTTGTGTGTCGTATGGTGTGTTGGCATGCATATTTAATGTCACCGACATGACATTTCAAAATCCAAAAGTTTGTTATGATATTCTTTAACAATGAGTAATAATGGTCAAATCACAAATCTCACTTTTTCGCTTTCAAGGGCTCATACATAACAACAGTTTTTCCATGTCAAACCGGGTACATGACAAATGTCTATTCGGATATCCAACACTATATTTAGTTGGAGAAAAAAATAACATAAAGAATAAATAACTTATGTTATATTCAATTAGAAAAAGTAGCTTATCACCTGCTTATGCAAAATTGTAATAACATAAAAGGGTGTTCATTGTTTAAGTAATATTCGAATAGACCAAAAATCAAAACCGAATCAGTTTTTGGTTTGGTTATGGTTTTGGCCAAGGTTCTAAAAGGCACGTCATGACGTCGCTAAGGTCTTGCAAAGGCACAAGGCATGACTTTCACGTTACACAATAGACCAAAGCGTAGGCTTAAGGCGTGACGTGAGACGAGAAGTGGAAAAACGTGACAAGGTACGATAACGCGTGATGCGTGAAGACTTTTTTAATTCAATTTCGATAAAAATCATTTTTTTATAGAAATGAAAAAGATTACATGCAAAGATAGTTTCTTGACTTTATTCTTTATGTATGACACTTTTTGTAAACTCAATACATTTGAAATATGATATAAATATATAAATTTATAAATATTTTCATGTTTTGTGACACCTTAAGTCACGCCTTAAAAAACGTAATGACTCGCCATGACTCCTAAGGCGCGAGGCTTGCCATGCCGCCACGCCACGCCTCACGCTATCTATAACCTTGGTTTTGGCAATCTAAACCGAAAACGGGATCGAAAACCAAATTCATATAAGCATATATATTTTTTATATATCTATATTATAAAAATATATAAAAACTATTTTCTAGTATTAAATACTAACAATTTTCAACGTGAATTATGTGTGTGTGCTAAAAATAAAGATTTATATAAATGAATAAAATAATTAAAATTATGTAATTCGTATTTATTGGTTCGGTTTAGTTCTTCGGTTTGACTCGGTTTTATTCAGGAAAAAAAGTTTAACCAAATAACCAACCGAATAAATCGAACAACCCAACAACCGATGAAGATAAAAGAAAAGGAAAAAATAATCTTAAGGTCATTTTTGAATCAAGTGGACCTGGCCTCTTTAAACTCTATTTTATTGGGTTGAATGTATTATGTTTAAATCCATGTGATTAAGCCCACATCGTTATAGGGGTAATTCAGTCATCTCGTAATCAATAATAACGAGTCGGAATTTATCTCGCGCGTTACGGCGGGGGCTAATTTGTTAGTGCGACGTGTGTAACATTTCGTATTTTTAGGTCATTTTATGACGTCACTTATTTCGTCATTATGTCATTATTTTTTTTGTCTCGTGCGCGCTTACTTTTAATTCTTATCACATAATTAAAATCGCGTAAGTTAAAAATCAACATTTAACGTAAACGGACACCAAACGAATTAAAGTTTTCGTCAAACAAGCAATATATTATTTTTACGAAAGTAATAATCAATTTTTTATATTTTATTTTTATTGGTTACGTAAAACGTTTACGTTTCGCGATAAATTACATTTAGGTATATCCGGAAACACCAAAATTTATCTACGCTTCAACAAATAACCATTTTTATTTCCGATGATCAAAGTTTTATAAAACTTTACCCATGGTACTATTTGTGTCGTCCTATATATATAAATCAAGCTAGAACTTATAATTCTCAAGTATACACTTTACATTTAACTTGTACATTTAAACTTTACATTTCATAAAAGTTCAAGTAATACTTTCTTTTTACAAGATATTTTGCTAGCAATCTTCATCCCATAATTTCATGGGATGATATGCACCTTAGGAGACCAAAGAACATACATTTATCACTTAGACCATGTACACATTAGGATTAGTAAGACCTAGCTATACATAGTAAACTTGACCAACTAGTCACCCTTAATTCCCTCCCCTTTGTCTCCAAGGTTGCCGCCCCCTTGCTATTTTCTTGGTCTTTTAGTCTTTGTTTTATCACTTTGACTAGTCATCTTTATACTTATAAGTCTTACATACAAGTAAGATAATAACACACTTCATTTTACTTGCAAAATTCAACTCATTTCTCTCCCTTTTGGCTTACATACCCACGTCTCAAAATAAAACCCAAGAACAAACCATACAATCTTTTTCTACCACATTTACAAGTAATCATACAATATATCTAAGATACATCAAGGTGTTTTAAAGGTTTGATCAAGTCTTTAAAAGGATTAAGCAAGAAAAGGAAAGATTAGGTTTTTCAACTAATCTAGGGTCTGTTTTAATCTCTGCAAAGCTGGTTATAAATCTAATCAAGGGTTTAGATTATATTTCTCAATCAAATATACTTCAAAAGAAGGTCAACTAAAAACCCTTTATGTCTTTACATTTATGTTTTTTTGTATATATATATGTTTATATAACTCATTCACGTTAGGATTTTAAACATGTAAAATGTATTTTTTACTTATAATTAGGGATTTGTACACTTTTGGTACATTGTTATTATGCATTGCTCTAATATGATGTTTAAATACAATTATAACATCTTGTACACTCTTTGTTTATGTTTGGGATGTTAAATAATAGGGGGATAAACTAGTTTTAGCCAGAGTACGCAGCAGGATAGGACCTAGTAATAGCATATGGTTAACACAGAAATAAAAGTAAATAGAAAACGCGTACCTTTTTTAATTTGAATCAGAAAAGAAAACAAGCAATAAAATAATTGCTCTACGGTTGCTCACACGTCATGTAACCAAAACAAGGTGAAGTATGTTGGCTGAACTTCCATAACAAACCCTTGTATTAATCCCGATTACCACGCAAACCCTTGACTAGTAACCGAATAAATAAGGAACCGAATTAAGGTTTATAAAACCCTAATACAACCGAATAAAACCTTGACCGAATAACATCAACTCGAAACCCTTTAGAGTCTTTTTCTTCGAACAGGAACAAATAACAACCTCTTTGTATACAATCTTGTGTGTCGAGCTCTTGTAGAGAAACAAGAACAAAAGAAAAACAATTAAAGCCTTAAGCTTTAATCGATCTTGGTTGTATAATGATAACCGAACACTAAACAAACCCTCTTGTAGATGTTTTATAGAGCTCGGCTGGAAAACAATAAGGAATAATGAAAACCCAGAAACTGTTTTGAGGATTAGAGTATTGTGTTAGTCATTGGAATGAATGAGATATGTGGAGTATTTATACTCATCAACCCTTAGACTAGATAAACAAGGAGACAAGTCCTTGTTGTAACACAATACCTCCTTCCCTTGTTCTCCATGTCCCTTTACCGAACACACACCCTTATTCGAACCTTACAAGGAACCGGCCACAATGGTTTAACCCTTAGAGTTCGAGTGTTGTTCATTTACGGTCCTTATTATTAACGTGAAGTATAAAAACGTATTCTCCGTGTATTAACGTGTGTGCCCCCAATAGGCTCACTTTATTGTAATGTGTACTCGTGTTATTTCGATGCCATATTCCAAAGCATCCCGCTGGGAGTGGATAGTAGCACATAACACTAATACCTATAATTGGCAAAGTCTAGCAACCCACACAATTTTTTTTTTCATTAGGAATATTATGATGAAAGAGTTTGCAAAAATATCTCTGTATTAATTGTTATAAATTTCTTTGCTTTATAATCATCCTTTTGTTACAGATAAGTTTAAAACCATGGGATATGGATCCTATGTATTTCCTATAGTTAACATTATTTTCTAGTTAGAGAAATAAATAGATATTCACAAATAGTAATCAAGAATCATCTTGTATTTACCCTTGGGAACGGCCATTCAATTATTGATTTAATCTGGAGTAGGGCCCAATGGTATCTTTTGCACATATCAAGTGGGAGGAACAATCCTTTATTGACTTCAAGTGTTGTGATGCTGCTTTCACATACACTCCGAATAAATAATTTTATAACTTTACCTTGTTTAGGACAGCGTTTGGGCTTATATCACAAAAGTGATATCCACACATAAGAACTTTGCTGCATCTCAAGTTAAGGACAATCTTGTATCAACCATTTATCGTCATTTTACTCATGACATGGATCCAAAAGTAATTGATCGAAAGTTGGCGGGTATCAGTATGCATCCCTTGTTGAATACCTTATGAGTTTGTTGGGAACCAGCCATTTATTCAAAGAATCTAACCAACACTCACGTTTGCCTACATTAACAATATTTCATATTGGTAACCGACAATGGATATTTTAGGCTAATGATAAAATCATTTCAAGGATTAATTAACATTGCAAATATAGAATAACAGTTGTTATATGAATGATAACAAATCCCAAGTATCTTTATTCATCATAAATTAAAAACTGTCTTACAATTCCAAAATTATCAAATATACTAAATCAAACACGAGTTACATGAAACTACTAAGTTGGCACATCCGATATTCCTAGTTAATTGAATGCTTAGGGAATGGCCAACTGCCTTTGTAAGAGGTCAGCTAAATTATCACTCTGTGTCAATCTTTTATACCTTACATGCCCAATCTTCAATGGTCTCGCGAAAGATTGTGAATTTTGAGCGAAAATGTCTTGCACCTTTAGGACCCATCATCTTTCGCTCATTGCTATGGCTCCCATATTATCACACATTAATACTTATGGGGTTTTCATTTGTTGGGAGACAATGCCAAGCCCAGAAATGAAATTACGCTCTACAGCCTCCTTCGATGCATCAAAAGCAGCGATATATTCAGCATCTGTAGATGAGGTTGCAAAAATACTTTGTTTTGTACTTTTCCAGTCAACAGCACCTCCATTTAGAACGAAACACTAATCCAGTTGCGATTAGTGTTGTCAGATCCGTTCAGATATCCAGCATCAGTGTTAGCAAGAAACTCTGAGTGTCGTTTCAAATACTCATTTATTACCAGATACATATCCTTAGTATTGGAGATACTTTAAGAATATTTTAACAGCAGATCGTGTTCTTCACCCGGATTCTGTTGAAATCGGCTTGTCATGTTTTGTGCAAACGCAACATCAGGTCGAGTACATCTCACAGCATACATAATAGATCCTATTGCCGAAGCGTAGGGAATATTCTGCATGCGCTGTTTCTCAGCAGGCGTTGAAGCACCTTGTGACTTACTCAATTTAAGTTTTTCTTGCATTGGGATCGTTCCACGCTTGGAATTTTCAATATAAAAATCTTTTCAAGATTTTCTCATGATAAGCACTTTGATTTAAAACAAATCTTAACCGCTTTGACCTATCACGGTAGATCTTGATTCCAAGAATATATGCAGCATCCCCTAAATCTTTCATAGCAAAACTTCTTCCAAGATAGGATTTTACATCTTGTAACATTGGAATGTTGTTTCCTATGAGTAATATGTCATCGACATATAGGAATTAGGATAGCAGACATAACTCCCACTAGCTTTCAGGTATACACATGGCTCATCAGGATTTTGAGCGAAATACCGAAATTTTTCTTGATTTCTCATCAAATCTTCTTAATTTCCATTGCCTTGATGCTTCTTAAGTCCATAAATGGAAGAACGTCTTAAGTTGCATACATGGTTTAGGATATTTTGGGTTTGGATTCAAAAACCCTCAGGTTGCTCCATATAGACTTCTTCGGAAAGATGTCCATTGGAGGAAGGCGTTTTGACATCACTACCATTTGCATATCTCATAGTCATAGTAAGGCTATAGCTATGAGAATCCTTATAGCTCTAATGTCTGCAACAGAGAAAAGGTTTTCTTAATAATCAAAACCCCCGATAGGTTTGCATCGTGATAAAGCCTTGCTACCCACGACGAGCTTTTAAGATGTATACTGCACCAGCCATGTCCTCTTTTTCTTGAAAAAGCACTTGCTAACAACGGTTCTGAGTGGGGAGGAAGCTAACATAAGACGCATACATCAGTGTCTTTCTGGATTGCTCCATTTCCACATTCATCGCTCAAAAGCCATTCTTGGATTCAGCGATCCAGCAATGCAGCTCTTTGTTAGCGGGTTCACCGAGATCCCCCTAATAAGTTCCTCAGTATTTTTTTTCGATGGTTTTACAAACACTCAATCGATCTGTGGGATGGTATGTCCTTGTGGACCTACGAATGGGATTGATATCACTTTGAGGTTCATCAATTTCTTGATCATCCTCTTCATGATCTAAGCTAGTATCTACAGAAGGATTTGTATCCTTCTTCTTGAATTTCTTCATGATCTTCCTCCTTCCCACTTGCTTTCAGATCCAGAGCTTAGACTCAAAGAACTCAGCATTCCGAGCAACAAACACTTTATTCTCAGATGGGCTGTAGAAAGAATATCCCATTGTTTCCTTTGGGTATCCTATGAAGATACTCTTAAAAGATCTAGGATCAAGTTTGTCAGGTTTGGTAAGTGTATCATGCTTAACAAATGCCTCACAACCCAGATCATTAAGTAAGACAGCTTAGGGGCCTTGCCCATGCCATATTTCGTATGGTGTCTTATCAACCTTCTTAGATGGAACCATGTTGAGAATGCGTGCAGCAGTCTCAAGGGCATAATCCCAAAAGGACTTTGGTAGAGTAGTTTGACTCATCATTGATCGAACCATGTCTAGCAGTGTTCGATTTCTCCTCTCTGACACTCCATTGTTTTGTGGCGTGTAGGGATGCAGGAGTGCGAATGGGAAAATGATCCCAGCTCCCTTTAGATGATCCAGATAACTCCTTTGACTATATATTCACCTCCACGATCAGACGTCCCTGTGTTTTTAATGACTTTAATGGTTTTCCGAGTTGTTTTCTACTTCTTTTGGTAATACCTTAAAGGTTTCAAACTCTTCATGAGTTTATGTTTCAACAGTCAATAACATAACATAACGGACTGAAAATCGTCAGTAAAAGTGACGAAGTAGCTAGCTCCTTGTCTTGACACTATTCTAAATGGGCCACATACATCGGTGTGTATTAGTCCAAGTAGATCTTTAGCCCTTTCCACTTGATGTGAATAGGGTTTTCTAGCCATCTTACCAGACAAGCATGAAACACATTTTCCTAATGACTCAATGTCAATAGAATTGAGAGCCTATATGTTGCAACTTTTCAATGCGTTTCTTGCTAATGTGTCCAAGACGACAGTGCCACAAGAGAGAAGAGTCTAAATTAATTTTGGCTCTTTTATTGGTAATTGCATACATAGAACTATCGTTTGTATTAGAACAAGACATATCAATTTCAAAAATGCCCATCCGTGGAACAGCCATAAAATAAACTAGATTATCCTTGAAAACTGAAATAAATGTTATCTTCAAACCGGATATTAAAATCCATCTGTCAAACAAACGCGTAAACTGAAATAACCCTCTAGTGACTAGCGGGAGCATATGACAATTGTTCAAGACAATAAACCTCATCCACTGGGATGCTCTAAATGATAAGTTCCAATTGCTTCAACGGCTGCACGATGACCATCGCCCACGTACAGACTTAAAGCACCTGGTTTAGCTTCCTATTCCACGTAGACCCTGAGTAGTAATCATATATGAGTACCTCAACCAGTGTCATAATCCAAAGATATTTACTAGGGATATGAGTAGAGTTCTATGGTGAAAATACTGAAGTGCTAGCTCCCTGAGGTAGCTTGTCTTTTTCTTCAACTCGGTGAGATACACGGAACAGTTTCCTTCTCAAGTGCCCAACTTACCACATTGGTGCCAGTGGCTCCTTTGTGGTGTTATCCTTCTTAGGTGGTGGAGAAAGAAGTCTTAGGTTTTGGAGCATATGGAACATTGTTGATGAGCTAGGCCCATTCTTGTTCTATCCTTTACCTTTACCTCCTCTACCAGCTTTGTGCCGGGTTTTATTCTTTTGGTTTTTTTTTGAACCCTTCCTGCTCGTATTGCATGAGTGCAGGATTAGCATTTTCTTTGGCAGCGATTTCTTCATGCAAGCTTTAAGCATCGGATGTAGTTCATTCACGGTCTCCCCTTGGCAGTGATATTAAAATTCAGCTCGAGAGCTGGTAATAATCCTTATTGAGATGAAGACTAAGATACGACTCACTGCAAGGTTTTTACCAAACTGGTTGTTGTCCGTAAAGTTGAGTCGCTCCAAGTTGTCAATGTTGCCCTTCATCTTAAGACATGGGGTGCTAACAGTATTGCCTTCCTCCGATTGCAATGTGTGAAATTTCTCTCACAGACTTGCAGGAGTTCCTGTTCAGCTTGTTGGAGAAAAATACATGCTTTTAGTTCCTGGTGCATGTCATAAGACCAAGATGAGCTAGATTTCGTTGGATATCTAGGTCCATTGTGTCAACAAATGAGTTACAGCAACTCCTTTTGGCCTTAACCCATGCGCTATGAGCTGAATGGTCCTCAGGAGAATTTGCTCTCCAGGTTGTGCAACTGGTTGCAGCTAGAATAGGATGCTCAAGGTAGTACTTCTCTGTCTTCAGTGAAATACCAAACGAAGGTGTCTGTCCAATCAATGAAGTTGGGTCCAGTGAGTTTTGGATTTTCTCAAAGAAACTCCTGGAATACGAATTGTTTCCGACTGAGGTAGTCATCTTTATACAATAAAAGTTCAAACAATTAGTATTGTCGATAATTAAATTCTTAATAGATTAAACTACCCAATTAATTTAATATTTAAGACTACGATCCAACTGCCAGTCCCACTTTTATTACCCAAGGTCTTGACCAGGATGTAAACAAGTGGGTCAAGAGGTAAGCGTGCATTATTTCGAGCGTTAATTGCATTTTTAATGCAAAACTCTTAGATTTATGATACTTGGCAAATACATTAGTCAGACTTTTGTAATTATTGTTAAGAGCATGTTTAGTATCATCATATGCCTCGGGTCCAGGGTACTGCAAGAGACTCGAATAGTCGACCAAACGAGAACTTGTGAAGATCGTCAAAAGGTTGACCAGTAGACGAATTCCCATGGGTTGGTTGGGTCCTAGGGTCTGCAAAGAGACTCAAACCAATTGCACGGTGTGTTCTACGTTTTGGGTGGCATAGACTTAAAATTTTCTAGGGTGTATTCACATAACTGTGTCAACATCGTGATACAAGAAGCATGTAAACCAGCTTTCGTAAACCATTGTTTAAAAACTCTTAATAATGACACGGTAGTGACAATTCCTGGTTCACGTAACTCCAACGAACTCGAAAGAAGCGGAGAAAAAAGGTCAGCGCGAAGCGTATTAAGAACCTTATTTTCTTTAGGAACTTACGTAAAACACAACTTCCGGCCTTAAACTTCTCTTGTTGTCTGTTCTAGTGGATGAGCGTACTCCCATGAGTCCATAGCGCCAGTTTTTAATTCATGAAAAAACAGTTTCAGTAGTTTAGTTTATGAATTTTTACAAAAAACTATTTTCCCACGAAACAAAATGGTTGGTCACTATGAGCATGCATTTAGGTGTAAATTTAAGTAGACTATATTTTACATATCTTTTAGGTCATGTGGCATATTAATTGGCGCGTATACAATTTAGGACATTTAATAATCATGCTTACAAAGTTTCATAATCAAAAGATGACTTTAGCATAACATGTAAAAGTAAAATCGAGTTCTCTCGCGACGTCTTCCCCAAATGGAGAAGAACATAAAGACCCTCACTTAGGTTTTCTGCTAAAGTGCCTAGATCGCCCCAACACCACATATTGTGATTGAGTGGGTCTTATAGCCGGAAAAGGCATTTAATAAAAGGAATCATGCAAGTAAATAAAAAAAAAAAAAAAAAAAAAAAAGAAAAAAAAAAAAAACTACAATTTTTATTTTCCTTTTAACCAATATTAACCTTTAATAGTTTTTCAGGATCTATATCTACTTTATTTTATTTATTTTATGGCAAGAATCTAAATAGTTGATCATTATATTTCTAGAAAACCATAAATAAAATATTAAACACATCAGTCATAGTCTTTGTTTTAATTATAGGCATATGTAAACTTACGGCATAATATTAAAAAAATTGTGTAACACATAAAGCTAAAATTGAGGTGGCTCGTGATGCCATGTTGGGAGTAATTACCTAGGTAAACTGTTTTGCCACGGAGTACGCACCGCGGATAGGAACCTAGTCATAGCATATGGGTTAACACAGAATAATAAAGGTAAAATAGAAAGCCGTATCCCTTTTGTTAATTTGATCAAGAAAACGAAACAAGCAATTAAAATAATTGCCTCTACGGTTGCTCACACAGTCACGTCAACCAAACACGTTAAGCTATGATAGGCTTAACTTCACTAACTAACAACCTTTGTTTTATATCCCGATTACCACGCAAACCCTTGAACTAGTAACCGAATAAATAAGGAACCGAATTAAGGTTATAATACCCCTAATACAATCGTGAAAATTAAAAACTTGAACGATAACATCAACTCGAAACCCTTTAGAGTCTTTTTCTTCGAACAGGAACAAATAACAACCTCTTTGTATACAATCTTGTGTGTCGAGCTCTTGTAGAGAAACAAGAACAAAAGAGAAAAACAATTAAAGCCTTTTAAGCTTTATCGATCTGGTTGTTATAATGTTAACCGTACACTAAAACAAAAAACCTCTTTTAGATGTTTTATAAGACTTTCGGCTGGGAAACAATAAGGAATAATGAAAACCCAGAGAGAAACTGTTTTGAGGATTAGAGTATCTGTGTTGTGTCATTGGACATGAATGAGTTATGGGGTTAAGTATTTTTTATCATTCAAACCCTTAGACTAGATAAACAAGGAGACAAGTCCTTGTTGTAACACAATACCTCCTTCCCTTGTTCTCCATGTCCCTTTACCGAACACACACCCTTATTCGAACCTTACAAGGAACCGGCCACAATGGTTTAACCCTTAGAGTTCGAGTGTTGTTCATTTACGGTCCTTATTATTAACGTGAAGTATAAAAACGTATTCTCCGTGTATTAACGTGTGTGCCCCCAATAGGCTCACTTATATTCGTAATGTACTCGTGTTATTTCGACTGCCATATTCCAACAGTTTATGTATAGATAAGTTAATTAAAAAGTCACTTAATAAGTTGCTAAGTAAATGTAAGGAGAGGACATGTTATCTTGGACAAATCTTGGACAATATGGACTAATGGACTATTAAATATATAAAACTTATAATATAAATGATTGTGGAGGATTTGTGATAATTTATATAAGTTAAAAACTATATAAAACAATTTATATAAAGAAATATATATAACTAATGGAAAGGGTTGTTTTAAATTGGAGATTTAAAACATATATTTTATATTTTTATAACAATTACTACATTCCAATGAGGATTCCAAAAGGTAAAGAAAACTCGAAAAAAACGATTTATAACGAAAAAAGATAGACAAATTACGTTTACGTTAATACCGGGTTTAGTAAAATAATTTTATAAAAGTTATTGGTTCATCAGGGAACATTTATTTTGAAAACAATCAGTTATATGATATAAAACTTTTAATTACGAGAACGTGCTCGAGAATAGAATCGCATATAATCGAGGCTATAAGAATAAGATACGCCATTTACGGGTTTTACGATAACTAAATCTATAAAAAAAGTTTATAACTGGTATGAACAGTAAAAATCACTGTTCACCAAGGGACATGAAATACAAAAATGTCATATTTTGATACGTCGTCTTAATACGAAAGCATGGACATAAGAAATGTAAGAAACGGGCACGAACACGTGTCGAATTATGTTGTTTTAATTATTTTCTCGCGTTTCTTATATAATACTTGCAAAGTATTATATACCTCGATCATTCTTTTGGTTGTTTGTTTTTTATATATAATTCACCATATGAATTATATATACTTGTCCATTTTTCGTATGTAATATATACGGAATATATTACATGCTTTGCTTTTGTCGTTCGATTTATTTAACCAACCACCAAACTATTACAACTAGAAATCTAAATCTTTTATCAACGTGTCGCGTTGACCATCATTCTACTAGTGGGATTTAACCGTTAAGATGAACCGCAACTCCTTGGTCGAGCCGTTCCGTTTTCCGTTCGTGATGTGCTTATTATTTGCATTTCTGCTAGTTGCTCTGCAACATCAAGGTGAGTTCATAGCCCCACCTTTTCTCTTCTAATGGTTTTCATAAACTGTTTTCGGGGGGAGAATACATGCTCGTTTTACTAAGTGAACTTATTGATTTCTACTACATAAGCGTTACATGACTATTTTTACTAAAGCATGATTTGTTACTACATGATTTGAGATCGTTGAATACCTATATTTGAAGCCGTGAATTTTTGAATTACATTGCTTGTTTTACTATTGGACACAAGTGTTTTTCTAAGTGCTTTCAAAGTGTTTACAAAGTGTATGCTATCCAGATTACTGCCTGAATATTATTGCTAAGTTACCTTATTGCCGTGAAGTCCCTATTTATCATGAACCGTTAATTGCTATTGTAGTAAGCGCGAGTGTTGTGGATATATCTATCGGGACTGACAATCCTCACCTTTCCTTAGGTCACTAGTTTGATTAAGGTGCATTTAACATTAAGAGGTGTCCGGGTGTTGGCAAGCATCCTATATTCCGATTGGGGCAAAAATCTAGTTAAGACTTCGGGGTCATGAGCTTAGTGCAATAATACAAAGTGTTGGACATGATGAATGTGTTTCTCTTGTCTACCTTACCTATTTTGGACTATGGAATACATACATAGTCTGTTATTATTTGTTTTGGACTTCGGAATACGTACTTAGTACACCATTACCTAAGTCTTGTGGTCCACTTTTAAATACTTCTTGATTTACTGAATTACTACTTGGATTTCGGATGGATTTCAGAAATAACACTTTTAAATGTTGTAACGCTACTTTTCTTCTGAAATATTTCTTAAATTATTTCAATACTGCTTTTTACTTAAACCTATGAATTCACCAACATTATTGTTGACGTTTTTGCGTGTATTTTCTCAGGTTATTATTTTGCTAGCTGAGCATTGGGAGCATTCGAGTCGCGCGGATATATATATTTTTGAAGGCTTAATAACTTGAGTACTATTTGACAAACGTTTTGACAATGTTTTCTAATACATTATAAATGGAACCTATTTAACTCTGACATTTTTACTAAATTAAATGTGACATTTTATTAAACGTCTCTTTTGAGGTCGTTTTCTATAACTTATACTTTGTGCCTTAAAGTCGCACCCCAATGTTACTATTCTGCTGCCGTCCGATTTTGAGGGTGTTACAGAGGCGTCAGCGTATTACTGGACTTGAGGCACTTGGTAACTGTGAAGATGCTGCTAGAACTGTTGGGTTCTGGGAACGAATGCAGCTTGATGATGTTGAGAAAGGGACTCGTGCGCTTCTTCTGATGAAAGAAACCAAGGCTAAGATAGGCGAGAAAGCTAGGTTTATTTTGAATCTTAGGGGTGTTATGGTCGAGTGAAGTTGGTCTATAGGTTTTAGGGTTGTTTAATGTTGTATGTCTTTTGGGGTGGTTTTTAGATATTGGAGCTGTTTGACGTTGTATGTCTTTTGGGGTCGAGTATCAATCTTGTGTATGGTAGGTCGATGTGTATCAGTCGGTGTCTTTAACTGTTTAGTTGTTAAATGTTCAATGTTAATGAATGGCAAAATGTTGATGTACTTTTGTATGAATCAAAATGTTATGAAATGAAAGTATGCAGTTATGATATGTATTTGTTATATTGCTTTTGTTTTTTGAAATTGGATATTATAGAGTATATTCCACTTTGAGTTTGTTTGCAAGAGATTGTGGTGTTTTCTGTTTTGGATAGAAAGTAAGATTGCATTTGATTTTGATTATGATTTGGTGAAATAGGACAAAGGTTCATTTTGAATTTCTTTTCCTTTGCCTTTTTTCTTGTTGTGTTGTATATGTACTGTGTGTGTCGAATAGTGTTGGCATTTTTTTTGAAGTATAGGTAAGATTGTGTTTGATTTAGATTGTAATTTAAGGAAGAGGGGACAAACTAATAACAATGTGTTTTTTTGGGAAGTGTGTCAGTAGGGGAGTGGAGTTGATTAGGAAGACTGGTTTGCTTATTTAAGGGGTGTTGGTATGGTTGTTTTACATTTGTAGTGAGTAAGAGATTTCTGATGGCGGAATTACCTAGGATTGATGAGTTGCGCAGGGCAACTAGTTCTTTAGACTGGGAGAATATGTTTATGCTTTATTGTCATAGGGCTATTGTTGAGGATGAAAGGTTGGCGTGGGACATTAATGGTTTGTGTGCTGGTTTGACTACTCAAATTAAGGAAATGTCGAGTTTTATTGGTGAGTTAGATGTTTTGGCGGATGAGTATGTCCTCGATAAGATGGCAAAGTTTTTAAAAGAGACACAGAGTAAGGATATTGATAAGTTGATGAAGTTGCAGATTTTGGGCGGGGAATTCAAGTTAAGGATTGGTGAAAAAAGGAATTTTGTCGAGAAGTTAAAGGGAAATGAAGATTGCTAAGTTTGCTGATTGGGTGTGAGGAGTATAATCTGTTTAGTATTGTTGGAATAAAATGGTTGTTATCTATGCTCGTGTTGATCATGATTGGGTTTTATCGTTTGTTGCTCTATGTGTGTTTTTTATTTTGTTGGTTTAGTTGTTGTTGTTTGTAAAATGATGTATTTATTTTTCTGTGTAGTTATTTGTGTTCAGTCGTGGTTTGATTATTAAGTGTTATTATGTTGTTTTGAGTGTCATTTATCTATGTAAAATCATGATTCAATTATTAAGTGTTACTATGTTGAATCGTGTTTATCCGAAGTAAAAATCATATGCTGTATAAGTACTGGGAACCATTTTACGTATGCGTATCTGTTGTTACTATGTTGTTTTAGTTTGTGCAGTTAGGATAAATATTTTTCTAAAGCTATATTCGCTTATGGAAAAAATTTACTTTAATATCATGTTGTGTACATTTTGTTGGATTTCTGGTCTTTAATAGATAAGTGTTGATAAGAGTAGTGTTTGAATTAGTCTGGCTCTTTTTTGTGGTTAGCAAAAGTAATTCTGAAGAGATGGGAAGATGAATAAATGGCTTGGTCAAGAAACTTTGTTTTTAGAGATCTTGAAAAGTATTGTTTATGGAGGTTTAATGGAGGTAATTGCAAGCTTAAGTGTTGTAGCATCTGCTGCTGCCTCTGATGCCGCTACATGTAAGTTTATGTTGAACCTTTTTTAAGTGATCACTAGAACTGATTTAAAATTCATATATATGGGTTGTTTCCCTATTGTACCTATAGTTAGTAAAAGATGTGACTTTACAGTTTAGGCGAGATTATGTAGGAAAGGTATTGTATACGCATGTGTATTTTATTGAATACTTTATGTATACGATCTTGTTTGTTCTTCATGTTGTGTATTGTGGGAATAGGTATGTGTGGATATGTGTGATTCTGTATATGTAGGGCAAGTATAGGTTACGTTTTTGGCGGTATCAATATGGGTTGTGCAGGAATCTTGTGTCATTTGTAGTAGCCTGAGATGTGATTATTTTTGGTGGTTTGTGAAAGTGTTAATATGTGCGCGGAGAAGTCGCAGTGTATTTTATTGGCGTCTAGTAAATGTGCTATACTTTGTGTGTGCTTGGGACGTGTTTGTGTTTTGAGAATTTTTAGTATGTTATTTCGGCGCTTAGTAATTATGTTATGTCATATCTTTGTCTGGCATGCGTTTGTGTTGGTAAATGTCGACCTTGTATATGTGATTTTATATAGCTTTGTGTTTAATAAATGTTGATGTTTGTGGTATCCTATTTGATGTTATTGGGTATTTTGCTACTATTCATTCTTTGTATGGTGTGATAAGTAGCATGTTTTTTGTTTTTCTACTTTTTTTGATGATTCTGATAGATAATTACTGTATATTTGAAATATTAAAGATATGGGTGATATATATGGATAAGAATATATAGAATTTTATCAGCCACTTGCTTGATTTTGTTACTTTGTGTGTTTATTTAAAGCGTGCTTTACTTCTTCATTTATGTATCATTGGTTTTTTGTTCATTTTGGTAAAAGTGGCAACAATGGCATGGTTTCCCCCGATGGTGAGCGAGTTGCGCTCTACTTCTAAATCTGCCAATTAGGAACCCATGTTTGTTTTGTATTATCAGAGGTCTGCGGGTGAAGATTACAGACTTGCACGTGAGATAAATAAGGTGGCGATGGAAGTTAATGGTGTGGTTATGGCGAAGGATCAATTTATTGAGGAACTCGACAGTTTGGGTACAAGACATGTGCCTTTAAAAATGGCAGAATTCTTGAGGGAGATTCAAAGGAGCGATAAAGAGACTGTGGCAAAATTGCAAATCTTAGTGAGGGAAATGGAGCTGAATGCTCGTAAAAAAGATCCGTTCGTTCAGAAACTTGATTGTCTTATTCCGTATTGAGAGTCTTGATGTAGTAGTGTCTGTGGTATGTGTTTCATATGTGTCAATCAGGTGTGTTTTTGCGTGTGTGGTTTTATCTTTGTTTTGCAAGAGACTATGTTGTTTTGTGTGTCTGTTGAAGTGTTATATAGTTTAATACCTAATGTATTTTGCATGATGAATAATGATTTGTATGATATTAAGGTTTAATGGATTTGGGTATCTGTGTTTTCTGACTATAGAATAGTTTTTGTGAATGAGTGCAACAATTGTGTATCTGATTTTGATTTATCAGACTAAATATTGGTGCAATGATAGAGATAGGTGAATGGTAAAGTTCGTTGGTATTCTACGACTTTATCCATATTCAGGTTGATGTGGCATGTGTTTTTTTGTGGTAGTTTATGACCTGTTTGTTTCCGGCATATATGCTGAAAATGTGTATGGAGAACGGTGTTATTTGTTTTTTTCTATCTTATATATTAATAAACGTTAATATGAGTCTTTGCTGATGCAGGGCCACACTTGGAAGCGAATGAATCAGTAACAACATGTTTTTACCGGAAAATATTATCAATAGTATCAAAGAGATTTGGGGCATAGATAAGTATAGGTTCATAAAGTTGCAGATATTAAAAGCAAATTTTTTGTTTGGTGTTCATTAGAAAGTGTTTCTCTTAAATAGTTGGACGATACATAGAGATGTAAATATTTTTATACAATATGTTGGGTTTATAATGTTTCATCTTTTGAAATTAAATAAGTGTGTCCAATGCTTGTATGTAGTGGATTTGTGTTTTATTGTGTTTGTGTTTCCTAGGCTCTGTCTTTGTGTTTTTTGTTTCATTATGTTTTTGTTGTACAGTTGAAGAGTGTATAATGAGTTTGCAAATAATGAACACACTGCAATGTACAATACTGATAACAATTAATACATAAAGAAGCTAATATATTAGTTGTTCGGTGTTGTGTATTCACCGAAAACTTCTTACAAAATTTGCTTCTTTTGACGTTTAAGAAACATGGTTCTGTCTGTTTAGAATATACAAAAGACACAGACATATATTCTTTTCTTAAACGGCTAGTTGTGGTTACCTACTAATGTTCTTACATGGTTACATAAGTAAGTTTAGGGATTACAAAAGGAGAGCGGTAGATGGTTTTATGTTGATACAGTGAATGAAGTACAATGATTTTGCCAGCTAATCCATCTTCTTTTTCTTTGGATCATCTTGTGTCTCCAGGAAGAGCGGACGTTTTGATGTCTTTTTGGGTACCTCAATGCTTGTTTCTTTTTTGGACGCTTGTGTGCGTGGATATTCGAGCAGTTCCACAGCTGGTGTGCCTGTGTAAGTATTAAAAGTGTTAATGCAGATATATGTATGTTCGTGTTTGTTTACTTATTGTTTCTTTTAGTTCAAAAAAAGAAGAAAATACTTATTGTTTCTTACCTATTTCTTTTGGACTGCCAAGCGTTTTTTTCTCTGTTTGAGTAGGCGTATTGCCGGATTCAACAGTCATTGTTGGGCTAGCTGCATTAGGTAAAGTATTTACAGGTAATGTCAAGTTTCATTTATGTACTGAGTGTAAAATGCATGATTGTATTTTAGACTATACCTGTGATGAGTTGAGAAGATGGCTCGCATGTGCTTGTTGGTAAACTGACACATATTTCTGCAGAAACAGGTTTCGGCATTTCTATTGCTATGACAGATGGCTCCTTATCTGTTATGTTTATGTAGAGTTGTATTTTAATTTTGTTTATATGAACATAGATTGTGTAAAAATAAGTTTCAGAATATTTGCACACCTGTGATGTTTTCTGCTTGCTCAGAACTACTGGCGATTTGCAAAGGCTTAACAAGTATAGTGTCAAAGTAAAAGTCAACTTTTCCTTTCTCACAGTGTGGACTATAGTGGAACTAAAATATGTGTTGTTGGCCATTAAGATTGAGTATTTCAACAGGGAAGTCGCGTGGGTCTGGTGCATCTTGTTGGCTCACCAATTTTGGGCAGTCAATTCTGGTTAGAATATCAGCATTTGGGGTAAAGAATGTGAAATAACCGGTCCCTGTTCCGTCAGATATAGCTGCTTTGAAGTTGTACCTGCATGTTTATATATTGTTTATACAAATTAATTTTTTACAACATTCTTTAATAATTAGTACAACATTACCTAAATGTGTAGTTTGGTTGTGGTCCATGGTTGACACATTGAGGTATATCATCACCGTCGAACACCTTGTGATTGCATTGACTGCAGGAAGCGTAATGCCCATCTCGTGTTGTATTGATAGCAAGCACTGTTCCTTTACATGTAAACCTCACTCCATGCACCTGTTTTTGTTAGGGGTGGACTCGATTTGTTTTAGATTAGTTTTATGGATATGAAAGTTTAGTTTAAATTGTTAAGTATATTAGTGTAACATATTTACCCTGTAACTTTCTGGATTTTGCTATAGCAGTGCTGCAACTGCAAATCTGTTCTGTGACTTTTCGTCTTCAGGGTTTGAGAACCTTTCTTTTGAGATTTCTAGTGGTGGATTTAGGTCTTGTTGTATTTTATACCTGATACAAAATTAGGTTGAGAAATTGAAGATATTTTTTTGTCAAAAAAAAGAAAAGAACAAAGAAAAATACATATTTCTTACTGTTCGCGGAATTCTTTAAGGTCAGGAATGTCAGGGTTGAGATAGTAATATGTTGCATTAGTTGCCAAGAGTTACAAAGCGCCTGTAGGAGTCGTAGATTGTTAGGGAAACATGTGTATTCTTAATTTTAGAAAGGGGTATAACTATTTTGGGATTCAGCTTAATACCTCCATATATTTTAACTCTACATGAGCTAACTGCGATGATAACGGGCCTTTCCATGGAGTTGTAATCTGCCACATTAAAGTTGCGTGCCATGTCATCCCAAAGTGTGAGCTCCACCACGTTACCACTGTTAGGAGAATAAATTTTAGAGTGTTAAAGAAAGCATATATAACTTGTTAAACTTATGTTGTGAAGCCTTATTTTCTTTTTCTTTTGCTAATTTCTTTTTTATGCTTACTTGAGGTTTTCGATATCCAACGTTCTGATAGTCTTTTGACTTGTGTTAGCACTTCCAAATTCCCTGATGTTTCCAACTCTTATGAGGCAGCCTATGTAGTCTGTTTATGTATAGAGTTGATAAAAAAAATATATGAGTAAAAAGATCAGGATGAATAATATAGACAAATTAAGTGTGCAATACCTGTGAGTGTTGGTTGTATGAGGCAAAATTAAAATAATGTTTGGGAAATCCATCTGATGATATGCTATCAAACTTGGTGTATTTTATGAATTTTTAGGTTGTTTCGGTGTCCAATGTTTGTTGGTAGTTGTTGGTTTGAATACAGAGGAAATTTGATATTCTGTATGTTGCTCCGTCTTGAAGCAATGGACTGAAGTAGGAGATGTCAGCAGCATTCATGTTTGCTTGTATGGCATTTCCCTATAGATGAAGATTTGCCGTAACATTTGATATTGTAGTATATATAGTGATAAAAAATATGAGGTTAAAAAGTTACCTCACGATCTATCAACATGCAGCAGTAGTCACTTGGTTTAGGATTGATTGTTTTCTGTTTACCCATTTTCGATAGACCTTTGCTTCTAACACTTTATTTCATGATCCGGGTTTTAAGTCAGAGATACAATCTTGCGTCATGGTGCCTGCAGTATAAGGTTGACAACAATTAGGGAAATATGCATTCAAAAGTATATGTAACTGGATAAGTATGCGAACAGGGAACAATAATACTCGGATCAGAAAAGGAAAAAAAATTAGTAGACTATTTTATGGACACCATAGTACGCACTGTGTAAGCATAAAAACCTGTACGTATAAATGCTATTTAATAAAAGAAACCTGCTGATTATGTATTTTTGATAGAAACTGTTGGTACACAATGTTTTTGGTTGTGTTTGGTGGGTGATTTTCTTGTTGGGTCATCAACACTTTTAAACCCCGAGGAGACGTAGCTCTAGACAGCGCCACATATAGCTGTCCATGACTAAAAACTGGCTCGGGTAAATAAACGCCGATTTTGTTAAGAGACTGGCCTTGACTTTTATTAATCGTCATGGCATAACAAAGTTTGATCGGAAATTGTTTTCTTTTGAAAATGAAAGGCATATTAGCTTCTTTGGTTGTTAAAATAATCCTGGGAATGTAAACTTTTTCTCCTACTCTATTTCCTGTTATTATCTGCGCTTCAATAAGTCTCGACCATAACTTTTTCACTATCATTCTTGTTCCATTGCATAGCCTCCCATTGAATGTTCATATTTCTAAGAAGCATAATTGGTGCTCCTACTTTAAGCTCTATTTCATGCGATGGGAAACCCGAAATCTAAACACTATTTAGGTATTATGTTGGGTATAATAGTTCAACTTCCCCTCCTTCGTTCCTAATCGGTAATGCTTCGTCTGAGCTCTTGTATATGTTGTTTTCGCCTGCTACAACTGACAGGATTGCAGAGTTTATCATATCAACGGTGTTGTTTCTGGGACACACAATTGCTTTTTGCTACAGTTGTAACGCGTTTGGTTTTTCTAGTATTTGCTTGTCATAAATGAAGTCTATGAGTTTTGAAACACCATCTTTAGTATTTGGTAGACAGTATTCTTCAGGAATGCTTATCCATGACGCGGAATCACTATCATCGACATCAGGGGTGCATACGTTACCATTACCAACATCTAGAAGCCAAGAAGCAAATGTACTTGAAGCTTGTTTTTCGGCTTCACTTGATCCTGGCTGTTGTAGCCTCATGTTTTTTGTAAGGGTGAAAACCTTGAAATGGTTCCACAATTCTGAGTTAGCAATGGAGGCGGCTATTATCTGATCTTTTGTCCCGCCTTTTTTGACCGGCAGTGTCTGTCGAAAATCGCCACCCAATATAACTGATTTACCTCCGAACAACATATCAGGAGCATTCATAATATCTCTGAGTGTCCTATCTAGCATTTTGAAACATTTTTGATCATTCATCGGGGATTCTTCCCAAATAATTAAGCTTGTTTCAGCCAATAGCATCCCGACATGTGTATTTTTTTATTGTTGCATATTGACTCGTCCGTTAAGTCTAGAGGTAACTTAAACCTTGAATAAGTAGTCCTACCTGCTGGAAGAAGTAATGAAGCTATCCCCGATGAAGCAACAGCTAATACTATTTTTCCTTCTGAGTGGACAACACTGATTAGCACTATGGAAACCGTAGAGGGGGGGGGGGTGAATACGTTTCCATTTAAAAACTTTAAATCTTTTGTATCAATTATTATATCACTGTTTGACGGCGGTCCCATAAATATATGGGGGCCGCCCAGTACATCACGGGGCCGCCCTATTTAAAGGGACCGCCTCCAGAAGAGGTTTTCGCACTAGATTATTTGTATCAAATCACCAATCAAGTTTGACGCAATATGAGAAGTGTCGATAATGGATTTACAATAACTAGCACATATTCTACCAATATATCCATACTCACAATGTTTACTACAAAGAGCTACACAACCATGACTAACACACCATACACAACAATTCACACAATCATAAGCACAATGCAAGTGTAAAAGTAAGGCGATAAATGTAAAGACATAAGTAAAGAGAAAGGTAAAATGAAATGCAAACCGAAACGATGATTTATAGTGGTTTGGTCATGAAACTCCTCTTCGCCCTACTCCACTCCTCAAGTATCCAACTCGAGAGTTACTTCACTAATCAACAAGCTCCCTTTCGGCGGAGAAAGCCTTATACCAATACTTACATTATTTTCTGACACTAAGCTAGATGTCGAGCTCTTCTTCGGGTACAACCAAACCCGTTATGTTTTATGGCCCAACATAACAAACCTTGTGTTTTATGGCCTAAACACATAAACCGCGTCGCTTACATTATTTTCCGACACTAAGCTAGATGTCGAGTCCTAATCTTAGCTAGAACTAATCTACCACTTCACCAATGTATTTTAAGGCCTAAAATACTAACCAACCCACAATCAACCCATCCAAATATATACATCATTTGGATCTACACACTACTAAAGATTAGAAGACATTGACTCGATCTATATGTAACAAATGTTACAAATGGACTAACTAGACTACATAACTTCGAATCTTGAAGATGACCGAAGTTCTTCTCTTGCACTTGAGGGAAGAAGGAAAGAGTAGAAGATTGGATCACATTTAAACAAGATTAAACAAGTTAAATGATCAAAGATTTAAAGAGATTTAGTGAGATCTAGAGAGAGAAAGAACTGAGAGAAATTCGTGCAAAAGGGTTATGAAATCAGTTGGAGATGACCCACTATTTATAGGAGCTGAAAGCTGACAGTCTGGCAACGGCGGTCCCGACGGTCCCTTATATATAAGGGGGCCGCCGCCTAGACTCCGCTCCCTTTTTTGTCTTTTTGTGGGGAAGGTTGTATCTGGTATAGAAGCTTCCATTTTAGGGGAAAACCAAATTTCAAATTTATATTTAAATAAAACATTTCTTTTATTAAAAAGTATTTTGTGTTTATTTATTTTTTATGAAAAATACTTTTGTAGAAATGTAATGGTTAAGAAAAAAATATTTTTCTTTGATCATCCTACAAGTTTAATTTGTTTGTACATACCTTATGTGATTTACATCGGGTGCAAACAAATATCGGTGTTGATGCAGACTTGAGACATATAGTGTTGTTGATATGTATGCATTGATGATTTCTGATTACGAGTAACTTGCGTACTTTAAGTTATGTATTAAAGGGTACATGTTTGTTATCACCAAAACATAAAGAGATCGTATAGATTAAATATCGTAATATATGCACTAACAATCTCCCCCCTTTTTGATGATGACAAACTATGTAAACTATAGCATATAGTAGAGTTTAAAAGTTACTCCTTTACACTCCCTTCTCCCCTTTTTGTCGAAGCAAAAAGGTATAGTGTAGATTATGGTTGGAGCATATAGGTTGGAGGTTTGTAAAGAAGACATGAGAAGAGGGTACGTGCTCCGAGTATATATGTTAGAGGAATGAGAAGAGGATAGGTGCTCTGAGTATATAGGTTTGAGGTATGAGGAGAAGATGTGAGAAATAAAGGTGAAGGTGATTGTGTGTTCCTTGGATAGTTTAGAAAAGGTCATGAGAGGTGAGAAGTAGGCAAGACAAGAAGGTAGGTACTTCGAATATATAAGTTGAAGTTATGAGAGGATGACCTTAAGGTTTAGGGTGATTTTGAAGTGGAGGAGGTGAAGTATTTGGATTATGAATAAACCCTTCATCGTATTTGACAATCCCTAATTCTATCTTCCTATAAAGGTGAGCTTGCATCATCCTAGTGAAGTCTTCTATCATCATGGTTAAACCAAATCCATGCTATTTGGCCACATATCTCCTAGCTCCCCCTTGCTTATTGCATCCCCATTACATTCCTTGTATATTGACTCTAATGGATCCATGGATCAAATAAATTACCATCGATGCTAAAGAAGTTCGATGCAATTTAAATGAGCAAAACGCTTGCAAGTTCTCCCCCTCGGTGTATGCTCCCCCTTGTTTGGGGCACCAAGGAATCAAGATATTGTTGTGCTACAAAACAAAGTTAGTAGACAAGTGCACATATACATATAGCAAAACATTAGCGGGGAACTAGACATGCACTTCTAGGTTTTATTATTCTAAAGTATGACATTTTTGAAAGAAAGTTAGAAGCTAGACACATGCAATCATTATTTAAAAAAACAATTTAAATGATATAATTAAAAGACTCAAGACGTATGTTTACAGAGAAAGATTAGACCGACTTTTAATAAACGAGAATTGGATTCGTTTATTGATTGACACAAAAATATTATGAGAATGACTTTTTAAAAGTAGACGAATGACACTTAATATCTTAGCAAACTATGTCAAATATATATATATACATATATATATATATATATACATATATATATATATATATACTATATAAAGCATTTATAATGTGAGACCCATTAAAAATTAAGATAAGAAGGTGCAATCTTGACCATCCATCTTATTTTTGGGAATCACATCATAAAGTGACATGTGTCAACTTTTGATTAAAAAATCATCTTTATTTTCAAATTGAAATATCTTTTTATCTATTTAATTTTATTTTGATCTAATTTCACTATATTTTTTAAAATTTTATGCTCTTTAATTTAACATCCATTTTGATATATTTTTATAATTTTTTTTTACATTTTAATGGGTTAATTTTATGTTGATTTATATTTTTTTACAACTTTAATCTTAATTAAATATAAACTTGATACGTTAATACTATATACTTTCGGAGAGAGTGTTGTCTTTTTACATGCGAGAATGATGATGTTAATATGGTGTTGCGGGAAACCCCAACGAACACATACATTTGTGAAACGAAATTACTAAGCGGGCAGGAAATTACGTAAAAAGTTGAGTTAGTAAATTTTTTATTGCCGCCGCTATGCGCGGGTAACCAACTATACTATTATATAAAGCGTTTAAGTTGTGGGTCCATCAAAAATTAAGATAAGGAGGTGTAATCTTGACCATCCATCTCATTTTAAAAGAATACATCATAGAGTGACATGTGTCACCTTTTAATTAAAAAATCACTCTTATTTTCAAATTGAAATATCTTTTTATCCATTAACTTTTTTTATGATATAATTTCACTATATTTTTTAAAATTTTGTTCTCTTTAATTTAACATCCATTTTGATATATTTTTATAAATTTTTAGTTTTTTACATTTTAGTGGGTTTATTTTATTTTGATTTAAATTTTTTACAACTTTAACCATTGAATACAAACTTGTTTTGTAAAAATTAAATACATTGAAAAGAGTATTTAATTGGTAAGAGACCGTGATAGTCTTTTTACATGCGAGAATTGTGATGTTAATATGGTGTTGCGGAAAAGCTACGGGAAACCCAAACAAACACATACAACGGACACGTATACATTCGAAGTGTTGTGAAACGAATTCACTTAGCGGGTAGAGAATTGCGGGGAGAGTTAGGTCAAAAAAAAGTTATCACCGCTGCTATGCGCAGGTATCCAACTAGTATATATATATATATATACCTCCAAAGAATAAAAAGAAAAATAAGATGAGGATGGAGACGATATGCTCTTAGATTTGAATGAAGATGATTCCATAGAGCCGAAAAGTGGGGAAGGATGAGATAGTCTAAAGGAGGAACGTGTTGACGAGAGGTTGTTAGAAAAGATTGATATATCATTTGCACTAACAATTGATGTGCAGGTGATCATATCGAGACAAAGGTGGATGATTGGGAATTCAAAGGTTTGTTTGGTGTTTTGTTGGTTGACAATGTTGAGGAATAAAGTGGGATGTGAAATGAGGTGGTAGTTCTTTCATGGTGGAAGAATAATGAGAGACTCAACAACGTGGTTACTCAATAACACTTAAAGATTGAATATCTTCTTGATGTTCTTCACTTTCTAGAAAGTGGAAGGTTTTGCGAAGGAGTAACATTTGCATTTCGCAAATTACTTAAATATTTCAGATGAAATAATTAAGTTGTCAAGAGATATAAGAGGAATTTTAATAGTAACAAGACTATTAGAGGCGAGAAGAAACGTTTAGAAGTGAGAGGACTCTTGAAAGTGAGAAGAACCGTTCAGAAGTGAAAAGGCCATTTGAGGTGAGAAAAGACGTTTACGAGAAGTGAGGACCAAGATGTGAGGGGATTTGTGAGTATGACGATTGTAAGGATTGAGTTTGAGAATGAGACGCATTTCATTATGAAATTCACTTGACTTTTGACAACATAAGCAACGACGCTTATGAGTGTTGGGATATGATGATGACCCATTGATCTTTAGAAAGATATTAGGCATAGGTTTGGGTGTAGAGTAGACATTAGCTAGTAGCGGAAGAGAACGAGAGAAAGGGTGTTCATTTTATGATTTGAAAAAAAAATAACACATGTCACATGCCTGCTGCCGGCGGTCCCAGACATATCTGGGGGCCACCAGAATAGGTCTGGGGGTGTCGGACCGCCAACAGGTGGGATGTTTGGGAATTTGACAAATTTTTCAAAAGAAGTGACAATTTAATTTTCATTTCCCAAGTTAAAAGTGCTTAAAATACTTCGGATGAAGTAATTAAGTTGTCATGACACGGAATGGAACACGGACCATAATCAAAACTAGAAGAAAAGAAGAGAACGATTTATGGAATGTGTTCCATCATTTCTAAACCTTGATAATTTAACGAATCATGCTTGAGGTGTAAAGAAAGAATGTCGGCGATGTTATCTTCAAACGCAACCTTTTCGATGGAGATGTTTCCTTTTGGACATTGTCCTGAAGGAAATAGTGACGTATCTTTGGTGTGTTTCGTACGTGAAAATAATAATAATAATAAAAACAATAATAAAACAAACGAAGATAGAGACGACGATCTTGAAAATATCAAGACAGATGATGGTTAGCGTGCGATAAACTATACTCACAAAGTTATGTAGCTCTTCTCGAGCATTGCGAATGTTCATAGAACAATCACACGACTAGGTATATGGTTGTCTTAAAGGTGGTAGCAGAAATGGTGGATGAAAGAGATTAACCATCTCTATGGTTGAAGAGGCGTGGTTGAGTGAGAAGGAAGAGGTGTGATTAAAAGAAAAAGATTGTTTTTGTCGAAGAGAAAGAATGTTTTCGTTGAAAAGAAAGAATGTTTCGTCAAAGAGAAAGAATGTTTTCGCCGAAGAGAAAAATGTTTCGTCGAAGAGAGCATGTTTCATCGAAGAGAAAGAATGTTTCTTTGAAGAGAAAGAGAGATCGTTAGATTTGTATCTAAGCTTTGCTTGACGAAAGAGTAGATGATTTGGAAGAAAGCGAGACGATGATCAAAGGAGTGTGTGAGTGAAGA
>BQNB010057031.1:6972-28267 GCA_026074375.1 Tanacetum coccineum
TTTTTTTACGTTTGCATACGTTTTTTTACGTTTTCGTCCGTTTTGTTAAGTTTTCGTCCGTTTTCTTACGTTTACGTCCGGTTTTTTACGTTTTCGTTCGATTTCTTACGTTTTCATCCGTTTTCTTACGTTTTCGTCCGTTTTTTTATGTTTTTGTCCGATTTCTTACGTTTTCGTCCGATTTCTTACGTCTTTGTCAATTTTTTTACGTTTGCATATGGTTTTTTACGTTTTTGACCGTTTTCTTACGTTTTCTTCCGTTTTGTTACGTTTTCGTCTGTTTTCTTACGTTTTCGTCCATTTTTTACGTTTTCGTCCGATTTCTTACGTTTTCGTTCGTTTTCTTACGTTTTCGTCCGTTTTTTTACGTTTTCGTCTTTACGTTTTCCAGTCTGATTTCTTAAGTTTTTCGTTCGATTCTTACGTTTTCCGTCCCGATTTCTTACGTTTTTCCGTTCGATTTCTTAACTTTTCGACAGGAATTTTTTTATACGTTTGACATACGTTGTTTATCGACCATTTTTTTACATTTTCCGCCGTTTTGTTTACTTCCGTCCGATTCTTTACGTTATTTCTTACGTTTTCGTCCGTTTTCTTCCGCTTTCGTCCGTTTTTTACGTTTTCATCCGTTTTTTTATGTTTTTGTCCGTTTTTTACGTTTTCGTTAGTTTTTTTACGTTTGCATACGTTTTTTTACGTTTTTGTCCGTACATTTTTTTACGTTTTTTGTCCGATTTTTTACGTTTTCGTCCGATTTCTTACGTTTTAGTCAGTTTTTTTTACGTTTGCATACGTTTTTACGTTTTCGATCGTTTTCTTACGTTTTCCTCTGTTTTGTTACATTTTCTTACGTTTTCGTCTATTTTTTACGTTTTCGTCCGATTTCTTACGTTTTCGTTTGTTTTCTTACGTTTTCGTCCGTTTTTTTACATTTACGTCTGTTTTTGTTCATTTTCGTACGTTCTCTCGCACTGATTAATTCTGGAGAGGGCCCATGGTATCATACTGCACATATCAAGTGGAGGAACAAATTCTTTAGTAACTACAAGTGTTGTGGATGCTGCTTCACATGACTTCCAAAAATAGCCTTTATAACTACCATTTTCAGGTTAGCATTTGACTTATAATCAAAAAGTGATATCCACACATGTAGAACTTGTTTGCATCTCAAGTCTAAGGATGACTTATTTAACCATTTTTGATATTTTACTCATGACAATGATCCAAAAGTAAATATTCGAAGGTGGGGCGTCCAATATGCATCCCTTCTAAATAACATATGAGTTTGGCGGGAACCATCCATGTATTAAAATAATACAACCAACACTCACATTTGTCTTAATGCAACAATAATCCCATATTGTTAACCGACAATGAACATATTTAGAATGATAAAATCATTCAAGGATTAAACATGCAAATATAGGACAACAATTATTATATGTATGAAAACAAATACCATGTATCTTTATTCATTAGAAAGAAAAAATTGTCTTACAATACCAATTATTCAAATACTAATAAAACACAGATTTACATGAAACAACTAGCTGGAAGCATTCCTATATTCTTAGCATGTTCCATGCTTAGAAAAAGGTAAGGCCTTAGTAAAAGGATCAGCTAAGTTATCATCTGTGTGAACTTTTTCTATCTCAATATCGCCAAATTCTATAACTTCACGAAGGTAGTGAACTTTTACACGATAATGTCTAGCACCTTTAGTGGTTCCTGAATCATTAGCTATAGTAATGGGTCGAGTATTGTCACAATACATCTTTATGGGTTCTTCAATTATGGGAACAACTCTCAACCCAGAAATGAATTTCCTAACCCCAAACGCCTCCTTAAAAGCGTCTGAAGCAGCTATATACTCAGCTTCTGCAGATGAAGTTATGAAGATGCTTTGCTTTGTACTTTTCCAGTCAACAACACCTCCATTTAAAACGAATACATATCCAGTTTGAGACTTGAGGTCGTCAGCGTTTGTCAGATATCCAGGATCAGTGTAGCAAGAAACCCTGAGCTCTCGTTTTATATCACCATCGTAAACCAGAAACATATATTTAGTATTGCGAAGATACTTGAGAATGTTCTTAACAACAGTCCAGTGAAGTTCACCCGGATTCTGTTGAAATTGTCTTGTTATGTTCTAAGCGAACGCAACATCAGGGTGAGTGCATCTCACAACATACATAATAGATCCCACAGCCGAAGCATATGGTATATTTTTCATGCGCTTCACCTCAGCGGGTGTTGAAGCACCTTGTGTTTTACTTAATTTGAGTTTTTCTTGCATGGGGATACTTTCACGTTTAAAATTCTCCATATAAAGTCTTTTCAAGATTTTCTCAATATAAACACTTTGACATAAACCTATTAACCGCTTTGATCTATCTCTGTAGATCTTGATTCCAAGAATATATGCAACTTCCCCTAAATCTTTCATAGCAAAACACCTTCCAAGGTGAAGATGACTCACCAAAATACACTAACACAATGGGCTCCCAGTTCGGGTCGGCCCACTTTTTTTTTTTTTTTAAATACACAATACAAAAAAAAATACTCGACACAAAATAAAAAAAAGAAAATTACAAAAGTACTGACTTATTCATATCAAAAAATACCCGCGTCATGAGGCCCAACACATAAGCCCATATAAAAAAACCACTATTAAACATAAGACCAAAAAAATAAACCCGCACAAAATAATATTAAAAAAAAAATTTGTTCGGCACAAAAGTGATACGACGTCGTTTTTTAGTACTGACTTATTTAGATCAAAAAATACCCGCGCCATGAGGCCTAACACATAAGCCCATATAAAAAAACCACTATTAAACATGAGCCCGAAAAAATAAACCCGCACAAAATAAAAAAAAATAGAAAAAAAAAAATTTAAACCCGCAACTATGTGCAAAAAATTAACGTCCCGCAGCAACGCGCGAGTAAACATGCTTGTTGTGGTATAATAAGCCAACAGTCCATTGGTACTAGATTAGAAACGTATGGTACTATGGTATATAAAAACATGTTGATTAGTTTGGTTAATTTTTTTAGGGTTAAAATGAAAACTGAAGCGAAAAAGAATTCAACCAAACCGAACCAAAAACCGAATTTGAATTCGGTTGTATTTGAGTTGACCCGAATAATCGAATTTAATGGTCTTTTTTTATATAAAAAAATATACATATTTATATAAATTTGATTTTCGGTTCAGCTTGTCAAATCCATATCTAACCCAAAAACCGGGTTTGTAGTTCGCTTTGCTTGTTTTCGGTTAAGTTCGGTTTCAGTTTCGGTTTTTGTCTTTTTCGGTTTCTCTGCTCACCCCTACATGAAAGTGCGACATATTGATATGTTATAATGGATTTGTTACACATATTATATACGAGGTTGAAACTTTTACAAGTTTTGCATCAAAAAAATTAAAACATGTTCGAATTGACGAGACAAAAATACAGTTCATAGTTTCTACCATAACGGTATGTAAATGACTAGACAAGTAGAAGATTATGGGTTCAAGTATTTTAATAAACTTAGGTCGTCTATGTCTACTTGCTTGTCATTTTAATTCATGGACCAAAACACGCAAATTATTTCAAAAAAGTTTCGCCACGACTCTCGAAGGCTGCTAACTTTAGAACAAACAAACCTATATAACATAGTAAAACGCATGATCCATATGATACAAACCATATATGTGATATTATCTATTGGACACTTAATCTAATAGTGTGTTTATTTTACCGGGGTCATCCCCTTTAACAAAAAATACATAAAAGTGTGTGTTTCGTATATGTAATAGGAAAGTTCCGGCTATGCGTAAGTTCGTGTTTTTTTCGTCCCAAGTAAAAGTATTGAGTACTCGAGTATATATGTATCATGTAGAGTCAGTTGTTAGTTTGTTAATTATTCTAGTTACTTAGTAGGAGTCCTCTTAAAAATGAGTAATGCATTTTTTAAGCCCAAAACATGATCCTCGTGCACATAAGAGTATAAGACTATAGAAGTATGTAAGATAAACTCGCTGTACCTAGCAACAAAAGTCAATAATTGTGGCCTAAGATGATAAGGTCACTTACCAAGTTCAAGTTCATCCATACTCAGATTCGGAGCTAGAAAAAAGTTCGAGAGAGAGCAAAAAAATTCTGTATAGAAAAGAGTTAGAAATAGAAGGTTGGCAGTGGCAAGCTTAATTGTGTCTCCTTCAATGTACAAATAAATATCGTAAAAAAACTTGTGCAACGACATAGTTAAGACATGAAGTGGGTCGTTTAGCATTTTATCGTATCCGATGTACCAATAACCATCTTTTATTTGGATGTGCCTCACCATATTTATACTAATTATAATACTCGTGCATGGGGTTTTGACATAACTTTTTTACCCTTTATTACAGATAATTTCATCTGTATCCTTGTAAAAACTCATAATTACATAAATATCCTTACAAATTTCACAATTACGTCAATATCCTTTCAAACTTAACAATTACTCATATATATCCAAAAAGATTATTTTAGCATAATTAAATAATCTAAATATATTAAATGTTATTATATGAAATAAAAAAACATTTGAACTTTTTACCCTTCCTCCCCAATCAAATTTTCAAACACCTCCTACCTGTAAGGTTGGACGGATTGGTTACCACTAGCCTTTTAAAACACAACTCACCGAGGTGAGTGTTATTCCGGTGCATTGAAGCCGCGCGTGAGTTGCATGTGTAAGGGTGAGCCACTCACCTTTCTTTGCCAAAGGTGAGTAGTGTTAGTAGGTGTGTGTTTTTAATATATTTTATTTGGTTTGTGAGTGTGGGTATTTAGTGGGGTATATATTATATAAAGTGTGTATTTTAATAAAATGTGAGTTTTGTTAAAATGTGAGTTGCTATTACAGGTGAAATGTGAGTGGGAAAATTGAAATGTATCGCTGATATGTCAGGTGACTTTGTCACCACCACTCCATCCAGCCAAACACACAAATTCACTTTTTAATTCAACAAACAAATCGTCATATATTAAAATTGTTGGGTAGCCATAATTTAATTGCTCACAAAAATGATTGTTTATTAATGAAAAACAAAGAAATAAAAAATGTCTCATTTCACTCTCATAATCACTTACATGAAAACGAATTTGTCATATGGAATAGACTCTTGCTACCAATAAAAATGAATAATTCAACAGCGATGAACACTTCAATTTAAGCCACCCTATATATTTATCGATTTATTATGTTTACTCTAACTTTTATTTCTCATAAATATAATATGTTCTCATTTAGATGCACATAAAGATGATTTAAAAGAAAACCAATAGCCTGATACTGTGATACTTATATCAGAGATTCTATTGATCCATAATAGATAATCAGTTTGAATGTTATAGCAAATGGAAGCTATTTGAGAGAAGAATATGAAATGATGAGTTTCTTTTAAGGGTATAAGAGTAATTCACCTCTATATTTTTAATACCATTTTACATTAAAATTATTTAGTCAAGATATACATGTGCATTTTTAAATTTTGAAAGGATAATGGTGTAATTATGAAAATTGTAAAGATATTAATGTAATTATGAGTTTTTTCAAGGATATAGATGAAATTCCATCTATTTATTAATACTGAATATATTGTTTTAATGTTGTTCATGAATCAACTACTTTGTTTTGTTGCATTAACGTATGTTTGGAAAAAGTAACTGTTGCTGAAATTGTAGATGGAGATTGTGAAAAGAGATTATTATTATAAGCTACATGAAATAGCATTTGATTTTAAGAGATTACTAGTTTTAATCCTCATGCATGCACGGGGCTTATACATTATGTTTTTTAAATATATTTATAATTTTTATATTTTCTGTTTTATAAGTTATGAAAGTTTAAGGGGTTATTTATTTTTTTTAAAGTCATAATAAAATTTGTAAATTTAATTTACACTTAACTCTATACAATTTATTTAAAATTAAACCACTAAAGTTTTATTAATTACCTTCTCTTTTTTTCAAGTTTTTGTTTTTATAAATTTGACACATATATTTTTATGTGTTTTTTTTCTTTATCAGATTTCTCCACCAAAATAATGTCAATTTTAGAAGTATTTAAACTTTTTAATTAAACATATATTCAAAAATAATAACAAATTTGAAGCATCATACCTACTAAGGAAATATTCTTTTTTTTTAAATGCAAAAGTCCTCACTTTTCGTTTTCCTTTACTAAGTAAAAGATGAAAGGTTATTTTTTTTATAATCTCTTATAAGTTTTTATGCCAAACGATGTTTATATTTTAAGTAGATTATTTTTTCAAAAAATAATCATAATCTCCTTATATCTTGCATGCCAAACATACCCTAATACCGAATATATTGTCTTAAATTTTATTGTTGTTGAACTTTATAATTGCAGCTTTTTCCTAATGATGTTTTCTTGGTTGACAAGTTTTTGGTTTAATGATGTTTTCTTGGTTGACACAACATCATACATGTAGCTAAACAACACGACGTTCGTTCGTTTATATGTACAATATGATAGTGTCACAGATACTAGCGTTACAAGTAGATATAGAACCATGTTGTTTAATAAGAAATACTGCACGACTATCCTTAAAACCATGAGTGTCTATAGTTAGAAAATTATATATTATCTCAAGACAAGTGAGATATAATCTGGGTTACTATCAAGATAATAAACCTTGTAGCTCCCACTGAATTAGACAATATTACATTAATGTCTTGTTCAGAAATAAGTCACGATGCTACCACTGGATTTGACAACATTGCAAATGTTCCATAACCAGTAAAAACAAATAGTGATCTATTTATTTTCCAACTCTCTTTGAAATCTTGATTAGTAACAATTACTTGGATTTCAAAAGTTCTACTATGTAGATGAGGGACTATCCATCAATGCTATTTATTAACTTGAAATTTGAGCATGCAATTTCCTCCTTAATTTGGATTAAAGCAAACAACTAGATACATTATTACATTAAGATGTTATCATTTGATAGCTTTAAGAACATATTCTCTAGTTATCTATATGTCTTATATGTTTCAAAGTATTCACCACCGAATATGGGTGATGAAATCTATATGAAAATATAAGTTATGCAGTCTACTTAACATTTAAGCTTGCTATGAGTTTGATTACATTAGGACAATTCCTACGTTCCTATTATAACTTTCCGGAGCAAGAAAGATTATAGGAATGAGTCTCCTTGTTCCTTACAAGGAAAGGAGTCTCAGTTTGACTTCTTCAAGAAAGAAACAAACTACTGTTTACGGTTTTATCGTTGCATTAATACTTTTAATAGAATCGCAAAATTCAATTTTAGTATTTTCGATAATATTCCTTACAGAAAATTAAATACCCATGCTTATAAATAATCAATTAATTTTCAATAAAGTTTGGATCCACCTTGACATAACCACCACCACATCAGTTGATCTGCTAGTGATGATGGTAATTCAAGGGGTAATTAACGTTTAATAATTGCATCCAATACAACTCCTACATTATGGGACTCAGCTTTATGTACATCACATGTGAACATTCAAACGTGAAAAAGTGAGCATGTTTATCCCATCATATGCCACGAGTTAAGGTCTCACCTATCTTAACTTGATTAAGTCAGTCCAACAAAAACTGTGATTTGTATAGCACTTAACGTCTCACTAATAAGTGTATTATATCACCTTGGGTTACAAAACCATGAATAAGTCTCACTAATCATGGAAGAGTAAGTGCAAGTGTTTTTTCTAGTTGGATGACAAAAAGACTTGGGTTTTAAAGGGTATAAATTTTGACGTGCCAAAATCATGTACAAAGAGCATGCAACATCTTTGTATCACGAATTTTATAAAAACTTTAATATAAAAACACATTATGAACTATAAATTGCTAGGCTAATCATGGAAGATTTTATATCGGATGTAAGCAGAATCCACTTTTGACTTTTTGCATTATATAGTCCATAATAAATTATATTTCGATAATCATTAGTCATGTTTATATTTGTTTTTCGAAAAACCCTATGCTTTGATGTACAATACATAACAATTTATCAAAAGCAAATAAATAAACATAAACAACTAAAACATATATACGATTAACACATTAATCACATACCACATGCATAACCAATTGATGATAACCTAAAATCTATGTGATTTAAATTAAAGACACATAGCATAAAAACTGTCAAAACAATTTAAATTCACTTCAGGTCACGTCAGAGTATAGCTAGATTCTTCTCGAGCCTTAGCTCAAAACTACAAAGTTGTAGATCTACAAGTCGTGGACCACCCACAAAAATTTCAAATTTTTTTGATATCGGATGAATTTATTATGAATTTTTTACTAACAGGTGTCATAACACTTACGAAAAACGTAAAATTCAACTAATACACATCAAGATCCGATTTTATCATCAATTATGCATGTTTAACATTCATATATCATATATAACATGTCATCATCCATGGTAAACTTGCAAGATTCACCATGGATCTCATCAAATTAATTAATAAAGCGAGAAGATTCATATTAACAATTAATACATACCGATTATTAACAATTAAACTACGATATCCATCAAATAAAAATTGCATACATCTTAGGGTTTTGTCTAATTAATTTTATTAACCCTAATTAGGGTTTATGAACACAAGATCATCATAAAAAATTAAGACAACATCAAAACCTAGCAATTTTTTAACGTTCTTGATAACAATTATGTAATTTATAGATCTATATGACCAGCTCTTGACGCCACTGTTGGAATTTGTAGACCTAAAGATCATATTAACTATTAATAATACGAGTACGCAGCGGAATATAAACATGTATGATCTTCATATAGTCATATAATTAACATAACAAGAAAGTAAAAGAAAACGCATACCTTTTAGCAATTCTTCAATCAAGAGACAATAAAGATCAAAGTATGATCTCTTTACGGATTTGTACACAATACGTTCTTAGCAATAGAGTATGCTAGTACTAGTAGTGTTAAACAATCGCCTTTGGAAAACCTTGAATCAAATCAACACAAGAAACTATGTTTCTTGTTTCCTTGCCGTCGAACAAAGCAAAATCGAACACCCTTATAAATGGTTTCGGTCGATCAAGCACAAAGAGAATGAAAGAGAGATTTAGGGCTATATATATCAAACTAATGAATTCCTAATCTCTATTTATAGCATTCTCAATACTTGGTCAACAAGCAAAAGCCCACCTCCTTTGGGTTGGGTTTATTCGGCCGGTTAGAGCAAAATGGAAGGGGCATAGCCCACTTTCCTTTTTCCTGATTTTCCTTTAAAGTCCTTATTGTTTAACATTTAATTAATTATATCTAAATATATTTAATTAACTATTACCAACGAATTACGTGTGCATCTCCATAGGCTCAAAACGAGACCGGACATATATTATTTATATGTACATTTCCTTCAAGTATAACTTTGAAAAATGCCTTGCTAAATTTGAAGAGTTTATGCTAAATCATGGGCCTTTTGATGGTGTTCTTGGTTTTTCTCAAGTTAGTTGTTGGATTAGGATTATATTGTCTAGGGGGTTGGATATCAGTTACTATAAGATAAGGATGTAAGATAGTTAAAATTAAAATCAGATATCAGTTATATAGCATCATCAGTTATTTAGCATAAGTAGAACATCACGCAAAATAGTGATATACGACTCACTTTTACTCGATCTATGAACTTAATGTAGTTTCGATAACCATGTAATGCAACAAATGGTAAAAATTGGTAAGCAAGTTGCATTCAATGGTTAAGAAACACTGCATATATATATATGTTGATAGAAAGTGAGTAGTACACGCAACACTCTTTTGTAGCTTGCCTAACTGATAGATATTTTGTTATCGCTTTTATAATGAATACAAGGGGGCAATGTTAACATCAACAATACCAGGGATGCAACGGGAGGGGGTAGCCCTAACAAAGGTTCCGAAGGGTGAAGTTTGTGAGGGGCAATTACATATATCCCCATATAAACTTCAATAATTACATATATCCCCAACCAAACTTTTAAATAACATATATACCCACCCAAATCTATTTAAATCACATACATGCCCATTTTTATTTTTCTTGTTATCATTAACCTCCTAACTGACCAATATATCCCTCTTATTTCATAAAAATCTGCACCATCATTAGAGCGAGAGGTACGCATGGCTATTAGGCCTGCGCCATCCCACCAGCCGAACCGATCTTCGCGCCGACGACACCACGGCTGGTGCCATCGACCCTCGCGCCGTGGTGACCAGCCAACGCCATAGAGTTTTTTGATTATCAAGTTTTAGTTAAACACATGAAACAACAGAAACAAAGAATGTTATGTGAATTTAGAATTGAAACACCCAACTCATCTCTTGGTGAATAAAACACCAACCAAAACTACATACATCTAGATTCGTGATTTGTTGCTATGAATGAAAGAAATGCCATCAGTTTTCTCAAAAAACAATTATGTACTACCTTCCATTAAAGATACAATGAATGGCTGCAGATTTGTGTTTTGGTATTGATCTGGCAATAATGGGCACAATCAACTTAAACATAAAATTAGACAAAAATGGGTATATATGTTATTTTAAAGTTTGGTTGGGTAAATATGTAATTAGTGAAGCTATATTGAGGATATATGCAATTCTCCCTTTGTGATAATAGCATCGGGCGCTAAATTTGGTAGTTCAAAGTTTGGGATCCCTAAACTGGCATCCGCTTCCTTCAAAATTCCTATCATTACTCCATCTCTAAATCTTATAGGTATATCTAACATACTAACTGATCATAACAAAACTTAACATAGACAGATATGTATATCGGGTCAAAGCAACCCGTTGTGATCATTTTTAGACCCATATCAGAAAAACACCCATTTGACTAAACTAGTAGAAAACCACCCGCACCCTTTTTCTGCCTATACGTGGCAAAATAGGCAATTTATGTGATGCTCAAAAGTCAAAACTAGTAGATGTGTTAATAGACGTAACTATTAGATGATAAATATGGCCCAAGCCGGTATCACTCTCACCCAAGCACGCTTAACTGCGAAGTTCTGATGGGATTTGGCGCATTAGTGCTGGTATGATTATAGTAACGAGGGATCCCAAACTTTGAACTACCAAATTTAGTGCTGGACTGATGTCATAAAGGAAGACGACATTGATTTACTAGAATCCTTCGTGGATCCTAGTGTCATATATCACCCCTATGGACACACAATACCAACGCTAGGTATGTAAATATGTCAAAATTTTCATTTTTCCACTACTTTTTCTCACAATAAGCATTTGAATATAACTTCCGTGAGTAAATTTCTAAAGGGTGAAGGCTGAAAATACGCAACTAACTTGTCAAAAGTTACCAATCTACGCAACTTACTTTATTTATTATTGAACTACGCAACTAACATTCAAATTTCATTCAATCTACGCAATATTACCGGATACCAAAAGGTTATTTCCAGCGTGTCTTTTTTTATTTTATTTATCAAAATCCAACTAGACCTTCCACTACCCATATCTTATTTAATAAACCGGTTCCCCCTTTTCACCCATTAATAATTCAAGAACCCTAATTCTCTAATAACCCCAATTATACAAAATGTCAACATCCTCTTCTAGCAATCGAAGTCGCGTCCGTAATTTACCTACGCATTGCAAGTGTGGCCTTCGTTTGGCGAAACGTGTTTCTTGGACTGAGAGAAACCCTTGTCGTCGTTTCTTAGTTTGCCCAAAACCGTCGGTATGTTGTGGGTTCTTAGTTATGTTATGTTTTAGAAATTAAACTATTGTATGAAATGGATTTCTTTTGTAGTTTTCTCAAGATAATGTGATGCTTTCTACTGGATTGATGGTGAGTTACAAGCAGCTTGGTACAAGCATGCAATGTATGAGATGTATTTGAGTATGAATGGTGATCAGAGAGATGTGTTTGTAGAAGAGATTAACAGACATGAGTTGGGGATCTTAGCTCAAGAAAGACTTGGTTATGTTGAAGCTGAATTTGAGAATTACAAGGCAAGAATGGTGCTTCAACTAAAAAGGGAACAATCCAAGTATGCTGTGTGGAGGAGGATTTCTGGATTCATGATGTTTTTGTTGGCTTTGATGTTGGTATTGTTGTTCATTGTCATTTAGGGTATGGTAAGTCTAGGATGAAGATGTTTATGGTAGTAGTTATATTATGAATGCTGGTGTGTAGTTGTTGTCTTAGATGGTAGTATCAAAGGTATGTATTCACAAGTTTTGTATCAATGAAAAGTTGTGTTTACTTAGTGTTTGTCTGTTTTTTTGCACATTGTAAATTCACAAATTTCAAAAGATTGCACATGCAACTACACATAAGGAATATATAGAAGACTGAACCATGTAACATACTACAATATTAAACTGCATAGATATGGCATGTTAGTGTTAACAGCATGTGCAAAGTTTACAAAATATGTGCCATCTTGGTCACATATATCTACCATCTTACACAGAGTTTACAAAATATGTGCCATCTTGGTCACATATATCTAGCTAGCAGCCTACACAGACATGAACCTACATTAGTTAAGTGTTTACAGGCACCAATACAACACATTTGTTGCCCAACATACAAAAGGATAAGTGTTTTAAGTCACCAACAGATTTCAAATGCTAAATGGCTTGGATGGAGATCCACCAAATGTCAGCTTCCTTCTCTTGGCAATTCTCTCAGATCTTTTTCTTTGACTTGGATTGAGAGGTGTTGCTTGACTTTCTTTTGTTTCAGCTTCCATAATTGTTGACCTTGGCTGTGATTGGAACTCCATTGTAGCCTGTAAAGATGCAGAACCATGAGATACACTTGGCAGATCAGCATTATGTTGAACATGAGCTTTTTTAAGTGCCTAAAGTTCACTGATTGTAGCAGGCTTGTCATTTTCATTATCTGAGAAGTGTCTATATTCCATTTCCAGATTGTACTGGTATTCTCTCCGTTCTTCCTCTGCAATTAGCCTTCTCCTTTCTTCCTCTTCCATCTCTTCCTGCATAACCTGTCTTGCTGCTTCCTCATTTCTCATGAGCTCATATTCCTTTGTAATATAACACAATATCAGACTAAAATACTTTAATTGGAAGTAACTTATTGTTGAAGCTTTAAGTATACATACCTTTGTGTTCATACTTGAATGTGCACTTTTTGATTTAGCAGCTCCTCTCTTTGCAACCTTAACACCACTAGCAGCTCCTCTATTTGCAGATACACTTTTTGCACCACTAGCAGATACACTCTTTGAAGCTCCACCCTTTTCACCACTTGCACTCTTTGAAGCTCCACTCTTTGCACCCCTTGCAGATACACTCTTTGATGCTCTACCCTTTTTACCACTTCCACCCTTTGCACCACTAGTTGATACATATCTTGAAGCTGCAACCTTTTCACCCCTAGCTTCACCATTTCTACTTGTCTCACAAACAGTTAGTGCCCTTGGAGGTTTCATTGGAGATGGTTTGGGTGCTTTGGGATCCTTGCAACTAGCTTTATTATGGCCAGTCTTTTGACAATTTTGGCATGTGATGACTCTGCCAACCCTGCTAATTGAGTGTTTGTTAACTTCTTCAGTAGGATGTGGGATTCTGCTCTTTCTTGGCCTTCCAGGCATCCTTTTCATTATGGGTTAGAGTGGTGGTGTGTTTTGAGTTTTTTTTCCACATATTAGAACCATAAACTGGTTTTATAGAGAATTGGTATGTATCAAACCATTTGGATTGAGTATACCAACTGCTCACACCATCATCTGGATTCAACTTAAAATGCAGGAAGGCTGCTACTGCATGTACACATGGTACTCCACTAAGACTCCACAACCTACAGTCACAAGTCCTCTCTATGAGATTAACTCCATATGCTTCATCCCTTTTCCTAACCTCAACTACCTGATATCCACTAGGTAAAACTCTCTATTTCCTTTGTTTTTCCTTCAACTCCTCAAGATGTTTTCTAATAGATGGAGTTATGTTGTCATTTAATGTAGCAGCAAGTTTACTCATACTCCAGTTCCTTTGCATAATATAAACTCTAATATCCTCTAACATAGAGATTATAGGCTTACCTCTGGCATCAATAATTTGTGCATCAAAGCTCTCTGATATCCCATTTTCAAATGAGGCACAACTTCTGCCTGTTTGGAAATATGCTTTAGACCACCTTTCAGGTTCCCTCTCCATGAGATACCTATAAGCCTCTGGATCTAACTGTCTGGTCTGTTCTATGTATCTTGTGAAATCCTGCTCAATTGTTGAAGCAGCTGCACCCCAAAACAACCTTTTGTAAATCAATCCACTCTACTTCCTATTTGAATTTGCATAAATGTGTCTTGTGTAGTGTCTATGTTCTGCTTGTGGTAACCATGTCCTAACTGCCTCAATTAGACCCTGAATGTTAACATTTTATAGTTAACTATATAAACAGAAACTTATTATACATTTAGATTGTATCAAAACATACCTTGTGGGAGTCTGAGATAATTGTCACACCAAGGCCTTCTTAAAGGTCATGATCATCAGCTAAAAGTGACAAAAACCAACACCAGTTGTTTTTGTTCTCTACATCCACAACTGCCCAGGCTATTGGGTACATTTGGTTATTCTCATCTCTACCCATTGCAGTCAATATCTCACCCTTGCACATATGTGTTATAAAACACCCATCAATCCCTATGACCTTTCTACACCCTGTAATCTATCCATCCTTGACACACTTAAAGAAAACATACATCCTCTGAAATACAGGCTGACCATCATTATTGAAATTCACATCCAAATGACATGTTGAACCAGAATTAGACTCTAAAAATGCTTGTCGGTATTCCTAAAGTCTCCCATAATGTTCAATAAGCCCTTCCCCGTGTTCATACAGTGCACATTGTTTGGCTCTTTTGCACTGCCTTATACTTACATCAATCATGAACTTTTCCCTGATATCTTCCCTCATAAACCTATAAGTTAGTGATGGGTTCATGACAATTTCATTCACATAATGCCTTGCTATCTACTTGAATGTCACCAATAACCCCAAATTGTAGTGTCTAGTGCACCTATGGTCTGCGCACAAGCTCTTGATTTGAAAGGACTTCTCACTAGACATCCAAGTAGCCTAAAGTCTAAATGGACATGACTTACCTTTGTGTTCCTGAACCCTCATTCTAGTCCATTTGATTTTTGGTGCTGGTTGCACACTCTGATTGGCAGGCATAACACCTTTTCCATTAGCTTTCTGTTTCTGTTGTTCCTTCTTTTTTTTCCTAATAACCCTTCTACCAGCACACCTACCCATTTCCACATCTCTACCACAATAAACAAGCAAACTGTTACCATCACTCCTGTAATACCACAATTGATAGCCATTTGCAACTCCATAATCTGCTAAAGCATGTTTCAATTGTTGTGGGTTATCAAATTTCATTCCTAATACAGGCATAAATTCCTTCCAAGGTAAATCAGGGTTGTAACTAGGATATTGAACATCTGTTTGAGCCTTGAACTTAGGATCTATATCAGCATCCTGAGGGTCAACTTCTTCCACATGACCACTTAAAGGGGGTATAGGATTCTCTCTGGTTCCTATATAGTTACCCCTACCTACCAGTTTAGTTAAAAAGGGATCATCTATTGGCAATTTCTCTAAGACTACATTCTCTTCCCCCTCAGTGTGAAAGTCTATATTCTCAGGGTACTTTTCTTGCTCAACAACAGTTTCATCATCACCTAGGTTATCATCTTCATTAGGGAACAAGTTATCATTAGTAGTGTATGCCATTACATCATAATCATTATACTCATGATACAAGTCAACCTTAAAACCATTTTCAAATCCTACTTTAACAAACTCAGCCATATCATCATCACTAGTAATTTCCCTAATCCCACGAGTAAGTGTTGTTCCAGGTACAACATAATATAATCTTTTAGTAGGACTGGCAACTAACCTGTCAACAAACTCAAATAACTGGCATTTCTTCAAACTGAGTGTCATTGATAATCATTGTTAACCCAAACACATACTTTAGTGGATTTGGGACGAAAACCCCATAATAATGGAGAGTAACATTTAGGAGTTTCATATTCAGCTACTCAAAAACCTGCAATCAAAACAATTTGGTGATCAAAATTAGGGTTTCAATAAAAAAAATTAAGGTTTCAATAAAAATTAGGATTTGAATTAAATATTATAATTATATAATGGGTAGAATCTTTTAATAAAAATTAATGTTTACATATCTTAATATTAGGGTTTCAATAAAAAAATAGGGCTTCAATTAAATATTATAATTAGATAATGGGTAACTCACACATGATTTAATATAATTAAGGTTTACATACCTAATTGCATTTGCCAGAAGTTGTTATTCAGAGATCTGTGTGTTTTTGATTTGGGAAAGTGAAGTTGTGTTTTTGATCTGTGTATTTTAGATCTGTGTTGTGTGAGTAGTTAGAGTTGACTATTTTATCTTTGTCAATATACTGAGTTGGAAAATCCACGTAATATGTTAAAAAGAATAAAACTGGCAAAATATTAGATAAAACCGGTTGAACTTGTTGTATCCGGTAATATTGAGTAGATTGAATGAAATTTGAATGTTAGTTGCGTAGTTCAATAATAAATAAAGTAGGTTGCGTAGATTGGTAACTTTTGATAAGTTAGTTGCGTATTTTCAGCCTTCACCCATTTCTAAACTCAAACAACTTGTTTATGGATACTGAAAAACAACACTGTACCACTTAATGGTGTTAATAGATTCGATAATACTTATTTCAGTATGTAAACATAACTTATGCTTATAAGCATACTTCATCCAACTTCAGTGCTCTTTTTTTTCATCTGAACACCATTATATTTTTCTGCTTATTTGATATTTGCAATTATTTAACTTTAAAGATGATTCTTAATTTATTAAGTATGTCTATAAATCTATAATCAACTATCTTTCATCGCTGCAACTTTTGCAATTGGTTATGTTACAGATGATAAAAGCCTTGTGATGTTTCGCGACTTCATTGCCAAAATCCAAGATCTGCATGCCTGAATGCCTCTGAGAAGCTTATGAAGCATTAGAATAATAATACTGTAATATATATATTTTTTAAATTTCCATCACTCATTCATATATTTCTAGCTCCGTTGTAATAGACATTATTGTGACTCGGAATTCAGATATAGATGAAATAAGAAAACGGACTTATATATAGTGATCATGATTAGAATCACAACGTAGTAGCTAGATAAAGTTGTAATAGACATTCAATTCAGATATAGATGAAATAAGAAAACATATTTATTGTGATTAGATACATCTGACAGTTTTGGAAAGGACTTTTTTAGGGGTTTTTAAGAGGACAATTTCTAGCCAAAAGTTCTTAAGAGGGCTCCGTATCATGGCTGGTACCAGCCAAACATGGAGAACGGCGCACTATATGAGGCCTCGCGCCATAATTACCGGCCATCGCGGTTGGTTGATTTTTTTTTAATTTTTACCCTTTAAAAATCCTATAAATACCTCCTTATTATTTTATACTTCACACACACTTCCAATATATTTTATAACATACATTTTTCTACTTCTCTCATTTTTCTCTCCAACAAAATGAATCCAAACCAAAATTGGATTTCCGGTATGCTAAACGACCCAAACAATCAAATTCCGAGCTCGTCTTCGAATCCGAACAACAATCCGGGCTCTTCCACTCAACTTCCATTCAACAAAATGCCTTACTATCCCAACTTCCTAAACCATTTTGCCAATCCGGATGAACAAATGCTATTAAACCAATGGAAAATGCAATTGCAATATAACCAATTTTCTCAACAACAATAACAACAACCAAACCAAGCCACTGTTTCTCAACCACAATCCGACCAACAATCCTTCCACCTACACGACGAAGACGAAGAGGAGGCAATCCTGACCCCGACGTCGAAAAAAACAAAAGGAGCCCGTTTGAAGCAAAAGGCGAAGAAAAACAAAGAACCGCAAGCCGAACGGACACGAGCTCGACATTGTAGAGCCAAAGCGAGGAGTTGCTTTTGGCGGAAAGTTTCATTCAAATATCCAAGGATCCAAAAACCGGTACGGATAAAAAAATGATACGTTTTGGTATAAAATTCTTGAGGTATACAATGAGCAAGCCAAGAAACACGGCTACACGTCTCGTACCATGAACATGTTGACGGAAAAGTGGACTCCAATGAATTGAGATGTTCAAAATTTTAATTCGTTAGTGGAAGAAACGTTTGTTATGAGTGGGGAGAACGATGAAGATTGGATGACGAGGGTAGAAATATTGTTTAAAACACACACGCGTTCGAAATTTAAGCACAAGAGTGCTTGCATATTTTTGAAAGACAAGCACAAGTGGAAAAATCACGAATCGACATTGGCAAGAAGAAATCATCTTCGGGTTACCGACGAGGAACCCAAGCAATTTGGAGAAGACGCGTTGCCTCGACCACCAGGGGTATAACGGATTGCTAAGAGTCAACGTTCGTCAAACTCGACCGCTAGTTCCTGTTCAAACCCGACAATGTTTTAAGAAATGATTGCGCAACAATACGAGTTAGACCGCAAGGCAAAAATAAATGTTATCGAGCAAGAGGCAAACTCGAGAATTAATTTATACAATTCTCAAAGGATTTCCGAGGACATGCGAGTGCTACAAATCGACACACGCGGGATGGATCTGATCGACGCGGCTATCATCAACCCCCAAAAGCATGAGCCCGGGCGTTATATCCACCACAAAACTAGTTGACGGGGCTTACCATTAACTTTATGTTTTTTTTAATTTTAATGTATTTTTTTCGTATTTTTTTAATTTCTATGTAATGTTTTTTTATTTAATGTAATGTGTTTTTATTTTAATTAATTTTATTTTAGATACAGTGTGTAATTTTTATTATGTGTAAATGAAAAAAAAATTAGGCTAACGGCACCACATTTTCTGGTGTCAAGGGATACAGCACAAAACGTGGTGCCAAAGGATTTCTAGTGCCATAGAGGTTTTTGCTGACGTGGCTGTACCACTTCTATGGCACCACGGTACCCAGCACTCTAATGAGGACTTGTCCTGGTCATCGCCAATTCATCATTGTTGATGTCTTTGGCGACGGCGAATTTTGACTTTTATTACGACCGAGTGGGACCTACACATTTCACAGTCAAATTTTATCATATGGGCTCACAAAGCCTATAGTGAAATAGCGGTGACAATTTTTGACCCGACACGAAACCCGACCTGAAAGAGACACAAAAATTAACATGTTCGGGTTGAGTCTAATATATTTCGGGTGGGGTTTGGGTCGACCCATATGACCCGTTTATTAAACAGGTTAGGTTCGGGCTGAGAATAAATTAAGCGGGTCGACCCGCCAACCCGTTTAAGATTTTTTTCTAAAATTAAAAATTATTTATATTTTATTATATGTGTTATATGGGTTAAACGGGTCACCCCGCAAACCCGTTTAACTTGTTTAACCCGTGTAATGTGCCATCTTTTGTTTATAAAACGGGTTAAATGGGTCAACTCGAAACCCGTTTAACCTATTCAACACGTGTAACCTATTTAACCTGCCAACTCAAGTATATATACAGGTTAAATAGGTCTGGTTCGGGTTATGTGTAAACAGGTAAAGGTTGACATAGCTGACCTAATTGTTTAAATGGGTCAGGTTCGGGTTGGGTTTTTCTGACCCGCCAACCTGTCAACCCGAACCCGTCCCTAATTGCAGTCCCTAAGCGAGAATATGTGCTCGCCAAATACCATGCCTAATTAATCCACTTAATTAATTATATTGATTAATTAATTTTATATAAAATAAAATTAAATAGCGGCCTAAAATGGTTAGGTTAACCAGAGCTTTGGCGAAGACATGTTTTCGTCAAAACCTCTAATATTAAAAGACAATTATTGGCATTGGCGATGACATGTCCTCACCAATGCTACCTGCACTTTTTTGCAGCAGATGCAATATTTCATATTTTTTCCAGAAAATTTTCGTAAAAAATCTACATGTAACGACCCAAACACATAACCTATTGTGACCCAAAACCAACATACCAATTCACCAAAACACCTATTCAATAACAAAGTTGCTAAAACAATATTCAGTAACGACAAAATCGCCATAATGGTTCGAAAACAAAATTCGCACAAATATCCGCAAACATGTCCATATATACCCCCCATTCTATCAACATCATTGTTTCCATCAGCATTTTCGCTCGACGAAGAAAACATGTTTGCTAATTCGAACAAACCTTGTGTATTGCTCAAGAAGGCCACCATTTGATTGAGTTGGTTTTGTGTAGCTTCGGTTGCGCTTTTAATAGGGGGAGATTGTTGGGTCAGTTCAGTACCCTTTAGTCTCTTAGTAGATTTAAACATAAAATATCCTAAGTATAGTTTAGCTGAAGATAGTTTAGCTTTAGTTCTTTAGGCACTTAGAAGATCAAGTAGTATCTTCACTTCGTTTTATGTGGCAGTTCAGAAACTAAAGAAGACCTTAACAAGAGCTTCAGTTCAGATTGGTTGGCAATGCCAAGCTGAACGGTGTTGATCTCCTCTTAGAAGCTGAAATGAAATGTTTATCTTCTAGAAGGTTATAAGGCGGAAAAAAGATATGCTTTATATAAAAAAGAATAAAGCATATCTCTTTGAGAATGAATAATTCTAAAGTTGGTATAGAAGTACAACAACTTTCCCTAAAGGACTGTTCCTAGTACCTTAAAGCATGTCTGCATTAAATGAGATCTCAACCACCCATCCAATGCATGACATGTGTCCTAGAAAACCCTTTGTAAATCCTAATTCCTTGTGTATAAAAGAAACAATATGTGGGAGTAAATATGCATCTCTTGCAATTAATGTGAAACACATCCAAGAGCAATTTACTCCTAAATCAAACTATAGAACCACCGAAGCTGAAGCTTAAGTGTTGGTTAAAAGTTTGTACTTAAACTTGTTAATTAGGTTTGACTTTAAGTTATAGAGGAGATCACCAATATTGGTATTCAACTACTTTGCTATTCTGCAAGCAAAGTATGTCATAGATTCTTTATTTCATTCTAATAAGAATTCATACGTTAAAAAGTTAATATCGTGTTGTTTTAAACTTGTTCTTATTATATTTATAACATATTTGTTTATAACATCACTTTGTTGCCATGGAATGTGATTAGTTTAAATTAACAAACTTTATGTCACATTCAAGGGGACCATTAAGTGGCATCAGAGCAA
>BQNB010057032.1:0-38392 GCA_026074375.1 Tanacetum coccineum
ACATAATAGAATAAAGCAAAAAATTTCCCTATAAAAAGGTGGTATATATATAATAGATGGATATTACAGTGCATCTAATTTAATAAATAGATAATTACATTGATGAAAATTGCGGGTAGTTATATGATTGTAGTATATGATTGTATATACATAATAGTGATATATATATATACAAGTATGCAGTATATGAAATATTATACTTTTAGTCACGTACCGCTATATATGTATTATATATAGGTCGCGGTTGAGACGTAAAGTTATTTGCGTTTGTTGATTTGATTGAATTAGATCTTTTGCTTAAGGTGAGTTCATAGCCTCGCTTTAAAATGCTTTGAATGTTTTATAAACCCACGAGGAGGATACTTGTTTGTTTTATAAAATCAAACACATATGATTTTATGGTATGTTGGACCCGATTATGAGATTGTTTCCGCATAAGTAGCTATTGTCGAAGTCCCTTATTTCTTGAACCATTAATTGCGTTGCGAGGTGATTGCTAATGCATTAAATAGATCTATTAGGTTTGACAACCCCGTCCGAGGTATGAATCCTTTGTGAACACCCTATCAAACGGACGTTTTGTAGTTAGAAGTAGTAGGTATATGACAATAATACCTTGTTCTGAGGCAAATTGACATATGAAAAGATATATGTTTGTTAACGTTTAGTGTCATGAGCTTAATGCGTGAAAGAAAATAGATTATTATACATTAGTATTTCCGTTGTATTGTTTTTTCCGGATAATACTAATTATGTGTTCAAAATTTTTATTATTAAGTATTTTTATACTCTAGGAATTTCACTCAAACAATTTTGTTGACGTTTTAAAGAACATGTTTTATCCAGGGTAAACCAAGGATGGAGGCAACAATGGCGTAGAGGTGTCGTGCGTGTGATGATTTGGTGAAAGACTACTTATGTGTTTTTTGTCTTTTAAAAACAATGTCTTAATGTGTTTTAAAACAATGTCTTTAATTTGAAACAATTGTCTTTTAAATGTTGTAATGGTTGTGGTTACGATTCTTGGTGGGGGAACCTAAAATGCATTTTACTATGATTAAATAATAGTACACATGTTTGTAAACAACGTCTATTTGGTTCCATTTTCTATTATCTTGGTGTAGTGTGCTATTTCTGTTAACACCCATTGTAATTTTTCCGCCTCGCGCAATCCAAAAAATGGGGGCTGTTGTCAAAATACAGTTTCCTTATAACTTGTGCTTGTCCGCTCTTGTCTTTCTTTTGATTATTGCTTATGTGTTGTTAAATCGTGATAAAATAGACTTTAAGTTTCCACCAAAAACCGTGCGATGTTCTCAGACTGAAACACCCCCTTAAACCTTGAATTATGACTTCATAAAGGGTAACTAAGATTTTATCTAACGTAGACAATAAATTAATATGTAAATTGACTTAGGGATTTAACGCTTTCGCTCTTAGTGATCGACACCCTACTTACTAATGAAACTACAACTGATCGGGTACATTGCCCGTTAGTGATTGTTTAGGTATAGTCGGCAAAATATAAATGTAAAACTTGATAATAAATAATACCTACGCACAATGACACATCAAGTTTTTGGCGCCGCTGGCAGGGAGTGAAGTTGTTTAATTCTTGTTTTTATTAGTATTTTGGTTCTAACTTTTAATTAACCTAGATTTGTGTGCTTGTGTGTTTATCTTATTTTTCTTTTCTGTTTTTGTTTTCTATACGCTGTTCTGGTTGAACTATCGATACGGCGTATTCACAAGTTGAATACGGCGTATCGACCTTTCTAAACCAATACAACGTATTCCATTCAAATAGTCAATACGACGTATTCAGTCAACTGAATACGGCATATCGACTGTCTGATACAGCAGCAGGCTCAAATCTTTCATATTTCATTTTTGTACTTAGTTTTCTGTGTTTTCTTTCTTCTGAGCAAATCCTACTGATTGTTTATCTTCTGTTTCAGGTAGTGCAGACAAGAGTATTCGAACCAAAGATCTTCATCAACCTTTCAAAAACCTTAACTAAGTGTCCCCGTCATCAAGGAAGTCATCCCAAGACACGGAGTCTTGATATTTGAGTTCTACCAGAATATATTTTATTTTATGATCCTTAAATATCAGTTTGAAGTTAGAGGAAACAGATAACAATGGGTGAACCAACATGGAAGAATATGGCTGGACCCGAGATAAGGATATTGGCTCGAGAATTGCTAGGGTCCTATGATTGAAGATAAAAGACCACTTTGAGTTGAAAGGCAATTTCTCATGGAACTACGTGCTAACAATTCAGTGGATCGGATAATGAAGATGCCAATGAACATATTGAAAAAATCCTTGAGATTGTTGACTTGTTCCATATCCCTAACATAACTCGACATCAAGTGATGCTCAGAGCTTTCCCTATGTCGCTTACTGGAGCCGCAAGTCGTTGGCTAAGGAATAAACCAGCTGGTTTAATTACAACTTGGGAAATTCTTAAAGAAAAATTCTTGAGTAAGTATTGCCCACCTGCTCGAACTGCTAAGTAGATGGAGGAAATCAACAACTTCTAAAAAGATCCTGATGAAACTCTTTACCAAGCATGGGAACGGTTCATGGAGCTTTTGTTGAGATGTCTTAAACACTACCTAACATTCTATGCTATGAGGCTGATATTAATTTTACTCAAGGATTTGAGGTTACCTACTAGACCAAATTCTTGTTCAAAGGTGTCATTTCATCTAGGGAAGGGCTGCGAAGCTATAGAAAGCCAATCCAAGGAGATGGCCCGATCATTCTCAAACAATGACACAATGGGGGAACATCTACATAGCGGTGTAAAAGTACTGAACTTCTAACGGTCATTAGATGCTTACAAGCTCAATTATTTAAAAACTTAGAAGGGAAATCAAGAAAGTAAATGAAAAAGTGTATGTTGCTTAAGTAGGGTGTGAATTGTGCAAGGGACCTCACTACACTAAGGACTGTCCACTGAAAGAAGAAGGAAAAACACTCGCAGAAGCATATTACACTCAATTTGGTATACCTGGCTCCAGCAAGGAGGACCATACAAAGCAAAAGCTCCAGGATTCTACCAAAGAAACAATGGGAACCCTGCGTATCAAGAGCGAATACAAACAATGGAAGAATAACTAAGCAAGTTTATGGCCGAATCTGCGGAAAAGGCGATGAAGCAAATGCCAACTTGGACTTCATGGACAATTCACGTGACGTTCACAGATCGTGTAGAGGAAAATCAAGGAGCCCTCAATTCAGTGATTAGGATTTGGAAGATAGTCCAAAAAAATCGGGCAAATGAGCAAGGTATTGCCAAGGAATGGGGAGCTGGAAATTTTGACCTAGCTCTAATATATTACCCAACCCCGAGGGATTCATGGTCCTAGTCGATTCGACAAATGTTGATGCTGATACGACCCCGATACGCCGTATTAGACCCGGCCGATACGCCGTATCAATCCCACATTATACTAGTTAGTGGTTTTTTGTGCCAAGTCCAGGCGTCGTTACTTTTACCGAGTCGCGTGTGTGATGATTACCTTTGTTGAATAGATTGATCGTATGGATGAAAAAACTTTGATGCCTATTTAATTGGAACAACACTTCTCGACGATGCTTTGCCTCCTAAGGAAAAAGACATAGGGAGTTTCACTCGACCTTGTTATATTAATAATTTGTGTTTTAATAAAGCCTTAGCTGACTTAGAAGCTAGCGTTAGTGTTATTCCTTTCTCAACCTATACCAATCCAGGGTTATGTGAATTAGCTCCTACTAAGTTAATTGTTGAATTGGCTAATAGAACCGTGAAACATCCCAAAGGAATAGCAGAAAATATTCTAGTAAGGATTGATAAATTTGTTTTCCCAGTAGACTTTATTGTTCTAAACATGCTCCTTTGATCCTAGGAAGACCATTCTTGTCTACTGTTCACGCTAAAATTGACGTGTTCAAAAGAAAGATTACTTTAAGAGTAGGGAATGACAAAATTGTGTTTAAAAGTGAAAAACCTACTAGGAACATAATTAAGAGGGTCTATGTGTTAAGTTTAAGAGAAAGGATGGAACTTGATTTAGAAGCTAGGCTCATGGGCGAAGCATTGATACTAAATAGATCACAAGACTCTGAATCTGGAAACTATATTGAACTAAATGATCTGAATGAACCAATAGAGCTTAGGAGAAATCAAGTTGATGATTTAGAACCCACCATTAAGGAAGGTGAGGTTATTGATGGACCGATAATGGATATAATCAAAACTAGGAGTGATAATGAGATCATTGATGGATTAGATGAGTACCCTAGTTATTGTGACTTTGATAGGAAAATCCATATCAACTATCCTTATAATCTATAGTTCTCATGCATGATAGGTTATAAATATGTTAATGCTAATTTCTTCCATCTCTTGTCTATTAATGTGATGTCTAAAATCTTTTATAATTCGATAATGAAAGACAAGGTTGAATATAAAGGGAAAAATATGGTTGGAGCTTTTATGAACATACCTATTTTTTGTTGGAATTTTTTCTGTTGTGACAAATTTTGTAGTTGTAGAAAACATGGATGCCTACCGTGATGATGGAATGGGTGGTATCATCGTTGGAAGACCGTTTTTGTAGAAAAGCATGTGTCAAGGTGAGACGGTTTGATTGAATGATCACCATTCACAAAGAAAACGATAGTGTAACTTACCAAATGGCAAGATCACATCCGAGGTTTAAACATCTAACTAATTCACAATGCAACAATATACCGCCATTGCTGAAGGTGAGTGCACAAGATGAGTTGAGAGGTATTTCGCACCCATACCAAAAGCATAAAGGATTCTACAAAGAAGTCTTAAATTTGGGACCGGAATACATCAATGATGAAAAAGTTGAATAATGGCTCACACATGGACACGTGAGTGTTCACGAGATGGAATAAAGGAGCTGAAGACAAGTCTAACTTAAAGACTTCGCTGTAAAGAAAAGTGCTTGTCAGGAGACAACCCAGAATGTATTTTCTTATTTTTTATCAAGTCTGTCTTCCCAGACATTAGATACGGCGTATCCAGCTTTAATGGATACGGCGTATTGAATGTCTGGACGTTATCCAGTCTTTTATTTTTCTGCATTTAAACATTATTGTCAGAATTGTCTATACGACGTAATCATTAATATGATACGGCGTATTTGACAATCTGACCCATACCTTAGATACTTTTTACAAGTCTCAATACGGCGTATCTTGGTTTTGGGATACTGCGTATCGACTTCCTATACAATTTTTCTTTTTTTGTTTTTTGTTTTCTAACCGTCGATATTGGAGATAGAATTGCATTTGTTTTTCCTATATATTATACATGACCTTACTGAACGAAAATGACGACTTTGGTGGAGTATTTATATTCTGGAATTCTTTGTGTTGTAGTCATGCTGGTATCCAGACCCGCATTTACAACACACAATCTTGCTCATAAACGCAACATGGAGAATCATTCCGAGCAAATGCCAGGGGAGTTTCTCATTCTAATTCTTTTAATTTTCTATCCTTAATTTTATATTTATACAACGAGGTCGTTGTATATTTCAAGTGGGAGGAGTTAGAAAGATTTGTAATGCGTTACTTGCTTATTTTTCACAATAAATGCTTAATTTTATGCCCCCTTATTTAAAAAATATTCAAGCATACTTTTGTGAAATTATTAGTTACATAACCCACACACATAACCCTTGTTAGATATTGTAAGGACCTAGCCTTTCTGTTTCCCCCAATTTTACCCCTAAATTCCAAAATTATGAGTGTGCCCGATTGATGAGTTGTAAATCGTTAGAATCTTGGTCTTGTTAGTATCTATTTGTTTACCCAATAATAAAATACTATTTTTATAGATGGAGTGACATTTTCAAAACTGGTAAAATTTTCTAGGATTAAACCGCCAGATAAGGCCTATACTTGTTGTGACTATTAACTAACTACAATGGTTAGTTAACCCCGGTATAAACGCCTTTATTGCTTTCTCTCATTTTTTGAAGTAAGATACCCCTCAGAAAATAACCTGTTGAGCCATTCATTCTTTTGTTACACTACAATATTTGTTTCGTTACACCTTAGACCTACCACTTATTTGATTAAGTCTTAATTGGTTGCTAGTTTCTTTTGTGTAAAGTATTGTATTTCCTGTCGCAATGCAAAATTTTCTATCTACGGTTAGGTCGGGGAATTGCACAATGCAATTGGGTACTTGTGTGAAATTTTCTATCTACGGTTAGGTCGGGAAAATTGCACAAAGGGAATGTGAAAGTAGTGTATATTTTTAGTCTCAATTTTTCAGTGTGTTTTACTACTTTTACAAATATTTTTTACATCTGAAATATGGAGAATGGATAAATTATCCGGATTCATTATGATCGTGAAGATGGTGAACAAAATACAGCAGGGCAAATTTCGTTGTTTATATGAAATAAAATTCAAATAAAATAGAAAGGTGAACAAAAGTGATTCTATAGAGTATTGTTGTATGTTGGTCGAAATAAACCAACCATGTATTTCTTGTATAACACGTTGGTCTGATATCACCATAATGTTGTAAAGTCTGTATATTATTAGTAGTTTGGGAGTTGCACGTTGCATTGGGTACAGTCCGTTTTCAAAAAGCGGTCAGTTACGATAGGGATTTTCGTTTGCTATCACGTGCTCCACCTAATGCAAAAGACGGAATTATAACTATGCTAATGACATCCATATTAACGTCACTTTATCTATAGCATCATTTTTCCCTGTTTCGTTACCAATTTTCGCAACTATTCCTATAATTTTGCATGAATTGGGTAGTTAATTACTTAGAAAGTTGTTATTATTAGCTCTAGATGAAATTGAAATAGGATGTAATTGGTGAAGTTATGCTAAAAGGCACGCATTTTGGAGCTTAAACGAAGAAATCTGAAGATTACTGTTCTGAAAACCTATACGCCGTATCCATCAAGGAAGATACGGCATATTTATGCCTACACTTCACCAGAAACCACGAAGAATTAAAGAGCAATGCGCCGTATCCAAAAAACTCTATACGACGTATCCAAGATCGAGTGTTTGAAGATTCTAAAAGATATTGAATGTGGTCCTTACTCCAAGAAACTCCCAATACGTCGTATTGACGTCAACCAATATGACGTATCGAAGAAATTCCAAACACTATAAATACAAAACCCTAAACACGAGTTTAGGGTGTGCTTAAACATATTTTTGAAACCCTACCACAAAAGTCGATTTTCAAAAGGTAAGAAGAGCAAAAAAGGTTAAGCAACGCGCTTAATCACATAGGAAACACTTTGTAATTCTCATACTCTTAATAATCGTTCAATTTTTGGTATCATTCGTTTAACTCGGTTATGTTACCTTGGTTGTTTCTTTTATTATGCTTGTATTCGATACAATGGTTATCGGCTAATACCTTTAGGTATTAGCCATGTTTATGAAGATTTAACATTTGGTTTATTTATATCGATTGCTTAATTTATCGTTGATTGTTGATTATGTTATCGGGTCCGGTCGGGTCAGGATTATTGACACCCTTAGGCACAACTAGATCCGGTTGAGATAGGTCGGACCTGAACCCAAATAAGGCTAATCGGGTCGGGTTACTCGGGTCCAAAATCTAACTCGGGTCAATCGGGTCAACCCGTTTAACCCGAATACGAAATAGGGCCGGGTATCAGGTTCAAAATGCTTTTACCTATTCGGGTTTGGGTCAACCCGACTAACCCAAGTTAGTTTTTTTCTTATATTCTGTAATATGTACTACGCACATAAGTTTATGTAAATTTGGGCTAATCTCTAATTTAAAGAAAGGCTCCTGTTAAATTTGGGCTAATCTCTATTCTGTAATCTGTACTACGCACATAACTATTGGATCGTTTACTGAATAGATCTTAATCTTTAGCTTGTAAATGATTTGTTCCTTTAGATATGTTGTGTACATATCGATTGGTGTGACTGCTAGAAGCTTTCTCTGAAGGGAGGAATATGATGGTAGCGTGTTCCTTCAGTGTTGGTTGTAAACCACACAACAAATGGTCATCAGTTCACCATGTCTAACAGACATCAAGAACTGACTAGTCCAAAGCAAACGGCCTTGGTAAAGACTTCTCAAATCCGTTTATGGCTAGTAGTTTGCCAAAAACTATAAAACAGTCCAATGACCCACCTCTCTCAAGAGGTTACACACTTGGAAGTGGGGAGGACAGTTTGGAACTTATGGAATTGATGGCAAACTGTACCCAACTTGTCTGTTTTGTGAGGAAAAAGAATAGAGAGATTTGGTGAGTTCAAAAACAGAAAGAGAGTTGTGTGTGAAAAACATAAATGAGTGTTGGTGAGAAAAAGAATTGAGAGATATTTTGTGAGTTTAAAAACTAAAAGAGAGTATATGAGAGTCTACATTGGTGTTGAATATCTTTGATGGATCAAGTTTAGAGTTAATACTACTTGGTACCACACTTAGTACTGTCAGTGTTAGGTTAATACTGCCAGGCAAGTATTACTACTGCTGGATGAAGTTAGTACTAGTTAAAATTAGTACTGCTAGACCAAACTTAGTACTACTAAGTAACCATTAGTACTGTTTGATTTCTAACAGATTTTCCTCAATCAAAAAGCCATTGAGATATTTCCACCACATCTATAGCTTATAGGGTTTGACTAACTGGAGACTTCTTGATTTATCTATAGCTTAAACGATTTCTTCAAGATGGCACAGTTGGAATTTTTCGACAAGTATAATATGGTCGCATATTTGGTTAAATCTGAAAGTAGTGAGGGTTTTGATGAAATCATAGATTTTCTTACTTCAAGCTATATCTACTATGCTCTTACTGAAAATCCCATCATTTTTGTGTCCCTTATTGAACAATTTTGGGAAACTGCTATTTTGAGCACTACTAAGGAAGGACTTCAAGCTATTTCTGCAACTATTTATGGACATGTAAAGCTCATAACTAAAGATTCTTTGAGAAGACATTTAAAGTTAGATGATGCAGAAGGCATTTCTTTACTCTCCAATGAAGAAATATTTGAGCACTTAGCTCAAATGAGGTATGTGACTAATTCTGAAAGCCTTACATTCTTTAAAGGTCATTTCTCACCCTAATGGAAGTTCTTTATTCACACAATTCTACATTGTCTAAGATCTAAGAAGACTGCATGGGATCAATTCAGTAGCAACATTGCTACAACACTCATCTGTCTAGCTACAAGCAAGAGGTTTAGCTTTTCTAAATTCATCTTTGAAGCTATGGTTAAGAATTTGGATAGCCCACACAAATTATTATTGTATCTCAGGTTTATTCAACTCCTTCTTAACAAACAACAAAGGTTACTCTTATCTTATACTAGAACTTATCCCACTCTTACTCTTACAAGTAAACTGTTTAGTAATATGAAGAGAGCCTCTAAGGGGTATTCAAGGGTAGTGACACCATTGTTTGAGAGGATGTTGATACAAGCACATGATGAAGAGCAATTGCAATCACCATCAAGGATCACATCTTTACCATCACTATCTCAACAACCCACTCAATCACACCTTCACCAGAACCAATTCAACCTACCCATAAGGCAGAGGAGGCTGCTTCTATGCCCCATGATTTACCTCTCCATGATGTTCACTCACATGAAAGTGCTGAGGGTAGTGTGCAACAACATGATTTGATGGTTTTGGTTACCAAGTTGAATGATAGGATTGATGGATTAGAGAAGGACTTGCAGCAGACAAAGAAGATTTATAGTACTGCTCTCACCAAGTTAGTACTTAGAGTAAAGAAACTGGAGTACAAGCTGAAGTCTGGCAAGGCAAGGAGAAAGGCAAAGATTGTTCTTTCTGATGATGAAGTGATTGCAGAGGATTCTTCCAAACAGGGGAGGAAGATTTCTCAAATTGATGAAGATCCAACAATTTCTCTAGTACAAGATAAAGGTATTTCTTGGATTCCACAGGAAGAGGAAGTTCATGAGAAGCCCAGTGATGAAACTGGAGTACTTGTACAAGAAGAGACTCCCACTGAAATTATTGAAGAACATGGAAGTGGTGAGAAAGGTGAGATGGAGATTAGTACTGCTAACATACAAGTTAGTACTGCTAGTCCTCCAAAGGTTAGTACTGTTGTACCTCATGTGTATACAAGAAGGAGTGCCAAGGATAAAGGAAAGGCCATAATGGAAGAACCTGCTACTCCAAAGAAGGTTAAGAAAAGAACTCAAGTGCAGTTGAGTATGGATGAGGAGTTAGCTAGGAAGATGGAAGAAGAAGAAAGAATCAGATTTAATGCAGAACAGGAAGCAAGAGCTTTGCAAGAAGAAGAAGAAGAAAGACTAAATCTGGAAGCAGCTAGGGAATTGCAAAGACAACTTGATCAAAGACATGAGGTTCCAACTCAACCTACTCAATCTCAGGGAATTGACTGGAATGATCCAAGTGTACTGAGGTATCATGCTTTGAAGAATAGACCTGTGTCAATAGCTCAAGCAAGAAGGAATATGATTACATACTTGAAGAATCAAGGAGGCTACAAGGAGAGCTACTTCAAGAAAATGAGCTATAATGACATCAGACCAATTTTTGAAAGAGTATGGGATCATGTCAATACTTTTATTCCTATAGGGTCTGAGGTTGAAAAAGATTCTTCTAAACCAAGTGAAAAAGAAACTTCAAAAATAGTGGAAGAAGAGAAGGTTGAAGAAGAAGAGGTGAATCCTGAGCCAGTGTTGATTGAAAAGAAAGCTGTTGGAATTAGAAGAAAAACACTTGCAAGAAGAAGAGCAAGTGACAAACAAGGTCAAGACAGCTCAAAGAGACAGAAGAAAGAGAAAGAAACAGCAGATTATGAGGAAGAAAAAGATGAATTAAGAATGTGGTTGACAGTAGTCCCAGATGAAGAAGCAATTGTGGATCCAGAAGTCTTGCATACTAAGTTTCCTATAGTTGATTGGGAATCTCAAAGTTTAGGAAATATGCATGTTTACAAGATCATAAGAGCAGATGGAAACACTAGTTATCATAAAACCTTTGAGAGTATGCTGAAAAGTTTTGATAGACATGATTTAGAGGTTTTACACAGGCTGGTAATGGAAAGATTTCAAGATAACACTCCAGAAGGATACAATTTGATGTTATGGGGTGATCTGAAGATACTAGTAGATCCTGAGCAAGATGATGACATCTGGAAGAATCAAAACCAGTGGAAATTAATCAGTTGGAAGCTGTATGAAACTTGTGGAGTTCACACACTGATGGTTGATGGTACTTTGATGACTATTCATATGTTTGTAGAGAAAAAGTATCCACTCACCAAAGAAACACTTCAGAAGATGCTTAACTGGAAATTAGAAGCTGAAGCAGAAAGTTCTATGGCATTTGAGTTACTAAAGTTTATCAAGACTCAGATTGAAGAACAATAAAAGTGTGTTTGAAAGAATCCTCAGTAAAATAAGAATAGAAGATCTAATCCAGAAGAAACTTGAGATTTGAGAGTAAATCACAAGTTTAGAGGAGGATTGTTTTGATTCTGAAGCTTCTACAGGTTAATACTACTAGCTCAAGTTTAATACTGCTAGTGAAGACTTAATGCTGTTAATGAAGATTGAAGAAATAATTCTAAGTATTTAGTACTGCTAGCTTTGTAGTTAGTACTGCCAGTACAATGTTGTGATTAGTAATTGTACGACTATATTGGATTAGGTTGCACTCGAATCATTACCGTGACACATTTTTTCTGTGATACACCTTGATATACGCTCACTCAGGTTGTGTTCATAGCCCCACGTCTTTACATGATTTATTTATAAGATTTTTGGGGTTGAAAGAAACAGGCACTGTTTATATTTGCACAAGTGATACGTTTTTAACTTTGATTACGTCGTTTGCTAAGTAGCGATAACTAGTTGAGCCATTATTCATGAAATGTAAGTTTTGGCATTGTGAGCGCGAATGTTATGAAGATTATTGGGAATGACATCCTGTTGGGAGTTAGCTATCACTGGCAAACGAAACGTTTTTTTTACCATGTTCGGAATTATAGGATGTTGCGGGTTAAAACATCATCACGGGCAAAGTAGGCCATTTATATGGTTTCATTTATGTCGAGTTCAGTGTCATGAGCTTTAGGGACGTAATTACAATTAAATGATGTCTGCATCCGTTGCGTTATCATACACTTGGGAATCTTGTGAGTTCCTACAAATATGATTTATCAAACCTATGAATTCACCAACATTATTGTTGACGTTTTAAAACAATGTTTTTCACGAGGTCAATAAGCACAAGGTGCAAGAGATACATTGGTGGTTTTGATTTGGATATAATGCATTAAAGATTTTTGTCGCATTACATTTTGTATATCTGGTTATGAGGCTAGCAATCTTGTATTTTAAACAAGTGAAACAAGTGAGTTCAGGGTTATGTAACAAATACTTTATTAAATCTAATGTATCAGTTTTAAACGACTTTTTTTGGTCGTTCTATATATATCTTGTGTTATTGATCTATGAAGTAACACGCCTCGGGGACCCTTATTCCGCTGCGAACCATTTGGGGTGTGTTATAGGGATTGGTATCAGAGCCAAGGTTATAGAGAACAGGTTCAAATGTTTTTGCTAGCCTATAACGTTTTCAAAACATTGCAGTCATAAAAAAGGGGTTGGCACGTAGGCCATCATACATACGTGCATTATTATACATTACACTAGTTGTTGCATTATGTTGGTTATACTAGATGCATTCATAATTTATATACATGTTATATTTATACGATATATTACCATACCAGTCTTATATAATAGAGTTAATAAGTTATTTTTGCTTGCTTACAACAGGTTGTGTCGTTCTGATTCCGCGGTTACTATAATTCGTCACTATGAAGGCACGTTCTTGGAGTTATCCGTTTGACGGATCCTTACGAGGGAGGTTGCCGACAGTTGTTGGAGCAGGCACCACGTCCTTCAGAGTATGTACCTGATCCCATGGAGCTAGAGGATCATGTACCAGTGTACATTCCTGAGCCTGAGCACCCTAAGGATTTAGTGCCAGTCTGTGGCATGAGCACCTATTAAAGCCATACATTACTGGGTTGCTTTTCGCACCTACACGCCACTACCACCACTTCCCTTCTACCACACTATATCATGACCCCACATACTAGAGCTGTCTGATTGCTGCCAAACTACACCTTAAAATATATATAATATATAATTAAATATAATATATATATAGTAAGAATAGTCTAAAAGCAAAATCAATAAAGCCGAGAAGTAGTATAGAATGTTCCCGGGTCGTTTATCCCCAACGAGGCTGGACTGGAGAATCGATACAGTCGAAGATATTGAGTATGAATGGAGAGACTTGTTTGGATGAGTGTGGAAAGTTAAAAATTAAACAATAACAAATCAAAAACGTTTAAGAAAAACCTTACAAACTATGAAATTAAGCTAGAAAAGGTAGCACGAATCCCGAACAAGGGGGAGGAAAAAAACCTAATCTCTGCAAAATTAACCCTACGAAGACTTTTCACAATTCTAAACTACTCTAGGGACTAATAACGAAGAATGAAAAAAAGACTAGACCGAAAACGGAGGTCGTTGACCCAAAAACAGATGTCAAGACAAAAAGCGCACCCGAGGCCGTTCTTTAAAAAATAAAAGGTTACAAAAGGACCCCTACGAAAGTTTTTATATTTTTCTAAAAACTATATGACTAAAGAAAATTTTCTAAAAAAGCAAAAAATATTTTTTTTATAATTTTTGTTATTTTTTATGAATTTTTTAAACTTTTAACTAAATTAAATTGTAAAAAATACTAAACGACTTTTAAAATTTCTGAAAAATTTACCTAAAATACTTAACACTATAACTAACCTACGAAAAATAAGAGACCAAAAATTTGCTTATAAATAAGCCCGCAAATAAGCTGTAACAGCTTATTACATATAAGGGTGAAAACGGGTTTAAGTACTAAGGCCCTTGGGACTCTAACGTAAAAGTCCCAAGGGCGCAGCGGTAAGAGTGGTTTATAAAAGGGGATGTATCGAGGGTAGAGACCCGGGTTCGAGTCTTGCTCACCCGGGTCACCCCTTGTCTTCCCCTTTTTTTTGTGAAAAACTTTGTGAACCAAAGTTGTTAAGCTTGATGAGCTTAACAACTTTCAAAACTACAACTTTTTCTAAAAGCTTATGAATAAGCTTAAAATGGGCTTTTAATTCGACAGTTTGCTTAAATGAGCTTAAAGCTAAAAAAAACTAAGTCTTTTGGACTTTGTGGACTAATAAGCTAGACTTGGACAAATAAGCAAAAAGGGTATTATCTATCTAGTCTAAATAAGCATAAAGAGGGCTAAAAACTAACACTAAAGAAGCTGAAAAAGGGCTTAATTGACAGGAAGCTAAATTAGCTTAAAGGCAAAAAGGGCTTATCACTTGGCTGTTTACACAAAATAAGCCAAGGCAATGGAAAATAAGCAAACACAGCTTAACTACCTAACCTAATAAGCTCAAATAAGCACAATGCAAGTAAAATCAAGGGCAGAATAAGCACAAGGAGGCTTATTCAGCTTATTGGCCAAAAACTTAAGTTTTTGGCCAAGAGAGCAAATAAGCTCAAATGAGCTTAGAATAAGCTGTGATAAGCCAAAATGGGCTTAAATATGCCTAAAAAGCTTAACTAAACACAAATAAGCTAAATTGAAAGACAAATAAGCTGAGAAACAGTAAATAAGCAAAATGGTAAAAACTGAAAATTGCAGCCCTGAGATGGCTTTTTCACAGTCAAAATAGCTTGAAGATGAGATTTTCAAAGCTTGTGGCTTATGCCATTGGAAAGAGTGGCCAAAAAGCTTTCTAGATCAGCTTTTGAAAAGCATTTTGAAAGAAAGATAAGCCCTTAAATAAGCTTGGAAAAAGCCCACTTGTGCTTGATGCTTGCTGTGTAAAACAGCTTGCACTAAGTGTGAATGGCCTTTTTTTTAAGCTTAAAAATAAGTGCTTATATGAATTCCAAAAAGCTCAAAGTTTGAATTTCTAAAAACTAGGCTTGAAATGCTTTAAGAAAATGCTTTTATGTTTTGATTTTGAACACTAATAAGCTTGTGGAAAAACTTAATTGAAAGGTACTTGTGACAGGACAATTACTTAAAAGTTAGTGACTGTATTGACCCATTTGCACAATTGGGTCAAAACCAGTTCAAAGCAAATAGTCAACTACACTAAAACACTTAAAATGAGATAGAAAAAAGGCACAATGTGGCTTATAGCCACAGCTTAAGCAATAAGCCAAAGCTACTGTCCAAAATTGGCTGTTTTGGACAGTAAGCCAAATGGGCTTATGAATGATTTTAAACTTAACACTACAAAAAAAGCTTAAATTTTGTTCGTATTTTGATTTACAAAACAGCTTACAAAGTTGACTTAATCAAACCCCTTTGCTTTTTTTTTTGTACCCTTTTGACCCGTGTTTTTAATCCTTATCCCAAACACCCCCTTAAATTCTGAAAAAGGCTTTTTAAGCTAATTTAAAGTGAATTAAGCCATGAAACTTGAAAACAGCAAGCTAAATAAGCATAAAGTTAATAAATAAGCAAAAAGTAACAAGAAATAAGCACTGAAATAAGCTAGAAATGAAAATCACAGAAAATAGCTAAAAAGGGCAAAAAGTTATGAAAACTTGCATAATGGAATTTAAAACTATAAGACCTGATTTTTAAGCATTAAATAACAACATTAAGCATAAATAAGCATACCCAAAAGAAAAATAAGCATATAAGCTGTTAATAAGCAAATGCAGAAAATAAGCTAAAATAGTGAACAACTAAGAACTTACCAATCCCTTTGCTTAAACAAGGGCAAATAAGCGTTTGAAAGCTTAATCTACAAGCTCCAGCTATTAGAATGAGCTGGTATAGTCCATAGCCCATCCAATTCTGGCTTTCATCCAAAGTAACATGATTTGGTATTTTGAGTGATTTCAAGTAACAAGTCCAGATTTTTTTTTTTTACTTAGCTCATTAAACCTTGTTAAATGAACATAGCTTATTAATAAGCTGTTTTAAGAGCTTTTTGACACATATGAAGGTAATTTAAGCACTTTGACAAGGAAGACTTAAAACGGGTATAAATTCTCAAAAACTTCAACACTTCATTAATTGTTAAAAGGAGTACAAGGAACTTGAAATAAGCTGTAAATAAGCTGAAACAAACATAAATTTGACTGAATTAAAAAGTAATTAAACTTAATAAGATTCTCTTTTCATTCAGCTAATACTAAGGTCTATTTATACTACAAGCTATGTCTTCAGCTCTTTTGCAGGTTTGGTTTTCTTCTGTTAAGAGACTTCAAAGTCTTTAATCAAGCCATTGATAGCAATTGTGCTTCTTTGGATCCATCCTGCATTAGATTCGGCCATTCTTTTATGGAAAAGTGGGATTGCCAACATGGAAAGGTTTAATTTCTGGTGGGAATGGTAGTGGGGGAGGGGGGAAGTGATTATCCATGGTGGTGGTGATAAATCGCAGGGTAAAAGAATGGGAGAAGACCCGTGACTTCTGTCCTTTGATTGGGCGGGAAATTCGGTTTGTGTCTGTTGATGAGTATCAACAGACTCAATCTTTGGGATAATGACACATTTGGCCCTTCTCTTTCTTTCTTTCTTTTGTTAACCATTTTTCATTAATAAAACTTTGGGGATTTGGCAGAAATAGCCCCCCAAAGTTTTATTACCCTTTTAAAATCAATCCCATTGATATAACTTTGGGGATTTGGCAATTTTGGTCCCTCAAAGTTATATTTTGCATTTTTCTTCCTTAAAGTCTTCTTTGCTGACTTTTCTTTTATCGGGTTTTGACTTTTTTGTTGACTTTGGATTTTTCTGCTTTGATTTTTGGCTTTGGCTTTCACTTTTTCCTTCTCTGTGCGGTTTTGTTGTTTTTGGCTCTTTGTTTTTGTCTTTTTCTATTGGAATATCACTTCGCTGCACAATTCAAATACAAAAAACATTACAAATAAATGTATTTTGGTACGGTTTTTTGGTCATTTAGGTCCGTTTTTTGTGGAAAATGGTATGTGTCTAGATCAGCACATACCAAAATCCCCATACTATGTATTGCCGTTGTCCTCACGCAATGTTATGAAGTAACCTTTGGAAAAACTAGCATCTCAATCCCCTCGACTAATAACCTCGAAAAGTAGCTAAGTGTTCGTCGAGGGGAACTAAAGAATCAAAAGCTTCGACTAGTCCCGGTTACCCTTTTTATCTATACACTAAACTATCCTAATCTTTTTGGATTTGCCTTTTTCTTTTCTCGACTTCAGTTGTGACTTCCTTTATTATATCAACATTGGGTTCATAGAATGAGAACGCCTTAGAATAATCTACGGATTCTGAGGATAATTTCATCGTCCCCGATTTTTCATAGTTCCAAAACCAAGCAATTAACAAGAATCACTTGTCACTTAATAAGTCGAATTGCTAAGAACTCATATTATGAATTGTGAAACTTTTAACTCCCAACTATGTAATATATGATTTAATTGTGTTGTACTCATTTAAACTCAATCATAGATCAACTTATTTCCATAGTCGTAATTCAGATGGAAAAATTTTTTCATTTATGACTCAAGAGCAAACAACTTATTAGGGACCTCTTGTACTTGATTTTAAGATCGAGATTTTAACTGTAGAAACTTTTTGCAACATTCTTCATCTTTAATCATAAGTTCTTAAAGCTAGGAATGACGTTGCTTTAGTTTGAAACACCCTACCTAGGGGCCTCGTCCTAGTAGGATATCACAAACCAACGACGGTCTTGTTCTTGTTTGTAAACCCAACCCCGTTTGTAGCGTAGTGGGAAATCACATCAACACCTTCTTCCTAATATGGCTAAGGATAGGTGTCTTAGTTTGAACCCCCACCTAGACCTCGCTTCCTGGTGAGATATCACATACACACCAAACCCTAGAAGTAAAGATGTTATAGTTTAACCCCACCTCGTGGTTAGCGGTAGTCAAGTGGGATATCACGACACATCTTTTTCTTGTTTCTATATATCAAATGTATGGCTTCATGGCATAATTCTCAATATTCATGCATTTTTGATTATATCATTATGTTCTTTGGCTTTTATCTTTGAATTACTAAGAACAGAAAATCTAGCTTTAAAGAATCAAGTTACAAATTCGAAGCTTTCTAAAAAATAATGATTGACTTAGTTGAAAAGAAATGGCAGTATGATTAGGTGGTTAGAAGCTAATGGGAATAAAAAGCCACAAGTTACTCATATAAGATATAGAAGAATCTTTCTCAGTACATAAACTTATATTTAACTCTTCACTTCTTGTTTTACCTTATTAAAATTCGAATCGATAGAATTCGTGAAAAGTTAGCCTACAAGCGGTATGTTGAGGAAATAGCTACGGCTCAAAGCCGATCGAATCAAATATTATCTTTTCTACCATTAGGAAGTCAAAAAAGTCGAAACTGTGACAAAACACTTATTTTATTTTTGAAAATTTTTAAATTTTTTCATTTTTTTGGTATTTTTGCAAAAATTTGGTGGTAAAAACGGGATTACATGATAACAACGGCTGCAGGCAAAATCAAATCGAAGATCCCCCCCATACTAGAACTAAACATCGTCCTCGATGTTTTGAAAGGGGCACCTACGTAAATCTAAGGCCGTTTATTAAGTGTGCCAAAAGATAAAACGTTAGTCGATTAGATTTGGATACTGGATTCCCAAAATGAAGCTGAGGATGTGAAACTCTTGTGGATGAAAGACAAAACTGAGAGCACGAGAGTCTTCACAATCCGGGCAATCCTGGACAATTAACAATACAAACACGAAACACGGGTAATGGAAGAGGCGAGCCTCCACACAACAAGAAAACACTTATTACTACACAATACTACGATAAGCATGGGGTGCCTCCCACGAAGCGCTTGTTTAAGGTCGCTATGCTTGACCCGTCCCCGAATTTATTGGTTCATGGGGAATGTCTGGAGATCTGGGACTACCAATTGTGGTACGTCCCCTCCAAAGTAGTGCTTTAAACGATGACCATTCACTTTGAAATTTGGCCCGGAGTTTTGGGATAACTCGACAGTGCCATATGGAAAAACTTGGGTTACAGTGAATGGTCCACTCCAGCGGGTCTTAAGCTTGCCCGAGAAAATCTTCAATCTAGAGTTAAAGAGGAGGACTCGATCACCGACGTTGAAAACGCGGTTTTTGATCTTGGAGTCATGGATTCTCTTTGTTTTCTCCTTGTAAATTAAAGAATTCTCGTAGGCATGATCACGAAGTTCATTAAGTTCATTGAGTTGAACTTTTCTGTGATCACCCGCGGTTCTGATATCAAAGTTTGTATGCTTAAGGGCCCAGTAAGCTTTGTGCTCGAGCTCAATCGGAAGATGACATGCCTTCCCGTACACTAACTTGTATGGAGTACACCCGATGGGTGTTTTGTAAGCTGTGCGGAAAGCCCAAAGTGCGTCATCTAATTTATCCGACCAAGAGGCACGATTTTCGCCCACGGTCCTTTCAAGAATTCGTTTCAAACCACGATTGGATACCTCAACTTGTCCACTTGTTTGTGGATGATACGCGGTGGAGAGACGATGAGTGACTCCGTATTTAAGCATGACCTTTGCAAATTGGTCATTGCAAAAATGGGTTCCGCGATCACTTATGATTGCACGAGGGGCACCGAATCTGGCGAAGAGAGATTTAAGAAATTTGCAAACAACTCGGGTGTCATTGGTGGGGAGCGCTTTTGCTTCAACCCATTTTGATAAATAATCAACGGCCACGAGTATATATTTGTTCCCTCTTGAACCTTCGGTGAAAGTCAGAAGCTCCATACCCTATATCATTCTTCATCCTAAAAAAAGAATGATTAAACCCAAGCCTATTAATAAATACCCAATTTACCTTTTGACTTGTTACTCCTTAGCTCTAGAGGTAGAGATGTGTATCCTTGCCAAGCCTATGATACGAAGCTAATCACGATCGAGCAAATGAGCGTACTACTTAAATATTACACCCTAGATTAGTTGAGTGATCTGAGTGTTTTCATTCCATATTTCGTGAGGAGCTTGGTTTTGTATAGGAGGTTAGAACATGAAAAATGCTTAACGGAAAAATCCTTAACCTCAGTTAGGATACATTTTCAAAAACCTTTCTAAAGTCTACTTGAGGACAAATAGGATTTAAGTGGGGGGATATTTGATATCATCAAATAACGTCACATTTTACCATCATTTATCCCATACATTTTACCTACTTTTATATAATTATTGCAAGATATTGGTACTTAATTGCTTAAAGTTTATGATTGCAGTAATTATGTAGTAACTTGTGAAGACGAAGCTAAAAGGCGCAATTATGGGACTAAAACAAAGACATTTGAAGAAAACTGTTATATGCTACTATACGCCGTATCCAGCAAAGAAGATACATCATATTAGCGCCAGCTTATCACAAGAATACACGTAATAATCAATGCCCGATCTAGCGTATCACTCTTCACCTATACGCCGTATGCACAGCTGGTCATCAGTCAAAGATACGAAGTTAATGTGATTGGTGGCAATTAATCTTGATTGATTTGATCTTATCACAAACTCTAAGGAAATTAACCCTATACGCCGTATTCACGTCTCTCTATACGGCGTATCCAGGCTGTTTTCAGACACTATAAATACAAGACTCAAAAACGAGTTTCAGTGTGTAAAAATTACATTCTCTATACCATACTCTCTAAAGTTGAATTTTCCAAGATATTAGAAGCAGCCAAGGTCAAGCACCAACCATAATTCCATAGAAGACATCGTGTAATTCTTACTTTCTTAATTATTCGATTTCTAATTGTTTGATCATGTTTGTAAAATAACAATAATTGTGGGCTAATACCCTCGAGTATTAGCCATGTTAATGAAGAATATGATGTTTGGTTTATTTTAATCCAACTTGCTTAATTTATCGTTGTTGTTTAATTCTGTTTATCGCCTTATACTTGTTTATTTTCTTGTACATGCGACCTATCATTCAACTGGGTCTAGTGAGACTTAAACAGTAATCTAGATGTCGGGATAGCTCTCCATGTTGTATTTTGTATGCCCAGACCAATAGGATCACGAATGACACCTTGTCCTTACCCTTTGTTTATGAGCTTAGTTGGATTAGCATGTGACCCGATAATTGTTCAACCAGTATTGTTCTTAATTAATTGGTATTGATTTTGGTGGTGGACTACCGATGTATAAAACAACATCAAGCAATAAGTGGGTAAAGTCTCGATGGGCTAGGGTATTAATAGGATCACCACTACTTTAATTCCCTATGATAGATTATAATTAGACTATTGGATGCTTTATGCGGATGCGTTAATCGTGACAGTATTGTTTGTATCTATGTCTTAGGATGAAGAACCGCCTAAGTCTTAAGAATGATATGCCGCCTCGAGATAAGTAGCCATTGAACTAAACAAACAAATAAACATTTAATCGGATTTAACATGGTTAATACAATTTTCTATTATTTGGCTTGTACCGCTTCTTTATCTTGTGATTATTTGCTTTAGTGTTTATTGTGTTTAGAATTAATCTTTGTCACCTCAAACCTGTGCCAGTCTCTCAGGCTGAAAACCCCTATTTACCTCTAGTAAATATGTATAGCATAGGTTTAACAAGTAATTAGACTAATCTAGATAGATTAAAATACTGATAGAATATTAGGTTACTCTCGCTCTTAGTGTTCGACACCTTACTTACCGCGAAGCTACATCTTGACTGGGTACACTGCCTGTTAAAGTGTTGTCTTTAGGTTTGTGGGCTAAATATAAATGTAAAACTTGATAATAACTTATTATACACCACATGACGACACATCACAAGTGTATACATTTAAGAAAAACAACATAAGACTAGAGACACAATTGGTTTTTAGGTCTTTTTACAAAAATTAACACTATGCTGCAAGAACTCATGGGTATCCCGTGAAACCGCTCTTGCCATTTCGTGTTTAAAAAGTACCTCGAAGTTTTATTTCTTGAAGCAACGAGCTAGGAAAGAAACAATTTTATCGTTCGATGGTACCCAATTGAATATTAGAAACTTGTCCATTCAAACAAATTTGTAGATATATTCATCGTTTGTTGCTTCAAGAAAATATGTGCAACTGTATAAGAAAATCATGCAAAAATAAAAATAAAAATTGATGAGCTACCGCTTTATGCCTTTGAATTTTTAAGGCTTTCAAATTCTAAACCTTTGTATATATCTTGAGTTTTGTATTTCCTATTTTATCCTATCTTTCTAAGATTTCTTGAACTATATGATATTTTAGAATGGTAAATCTGATAATGGTAATATGTTATTGTTATCGTGTCCTTCACCAAAACATACAATATATATAGTTGACATACAATAGGCTAGAGCCCATGCCAACACTAGTACATCTAAGCACATTTATAAGTACAGATAATGATTGATAAATCAAATCACAATTAGACAACAAGACTCTTAAATGTACATCTATTGTATAGCTAAAGATACGGGTTAACACTCCCCTGCAGTTGGAGCGAGAGAACACCAAACGCTCAAACTGGTAAGGAACTCCTCAAATAATGCTGAAGGTAATCCTTGAGTGAAAATGTCTGTATACTGATAATAGGATGGAACATGAAGAATACAAACCTGACCAACAACAACCAAATCGCGAACAAAATGTATGTCAATCTCAATGTGCTTTGTACGCTGATTTTTGAACCGGGTTACAAGATAAATAGACAACACTAACATTGTCATAGTAGACAAGTGTGGCTGAAGATAAAGGTGTATGTAAGTCACATCCATAAATTTTGAAGCTAGAAGATTGTCTTTTTCATGGAGCTTTTCTTTGTTGGCCCTTGAAGGATATGACAAGGTTGGTTTTGAAACAACAACGGGCTCATCAATTTGGTCATTAGTTTGGACCACTGGAGGTTGGATGTTTTCGGTGCTTGGCTGCACCGTATCCTTTGTCGCCTCGGGTTCATTTTCCTTCTTTTAGGAGGAGAAGACAATTTGGGTCCATTAGAGGAAACCACGCTTCGAGTAGTGATTGCTTTAAATCACCTTTTGGGTTAGCAATGGGTGTGCTTGGAAGAGAACCGAGCCCGGAGTAGAACGCTTGGTTGGAATTTATGATTTTGGTACGCAGTCGGTTATGTTGGTTATTTGGATTTGAGGTTTTGCATAACCGGTCATAGCATTGACATAGCTCTCAAAAATCAGTTTTTGACCCACCCGAAGCTTGAGAGCTGGAGCTTGCGTAAGCTGGGTGTTGATTACCGGGGGTTGATACTTTGGGCTTGTTGTTGAAACCTGGGTGTCGTAGATTTGACCTGGTTGTATTCCCCGATTTTGTTTCTGGTTCAACGATTTGATTGTTGGTTGGTACTGTTGTGCTGCAGGGAGGAAAACAGGGGGGTCTGATTGGTTGCCCTGGTGGTGGACGGTAAACCGGGAATTTCCTTGGATTGAAATTTGCTGCGGCTGCTTGCGAGAACGGATTCCTGGATGTTATTCGGTAATTGTTGGCTATTGGTAGTCCGGACAATTTCGATATGAATGGGCACCACCGCAGGTAACACAAACTTTGCTCAACCCACTTTAGGGAGAGGAGCTGGAATAGGAGATGTTGTTGGTCGAGATAGTAGGTCGTAACCATATCTTTCAAATTCCGCACATGGAAGGATTACTCCGGAGTGGGAAGAGCTCGTACTCACCTTAGCAAAATGGCTTGCTTCGGGAGTGACGCATTTGGACTTAATTCGATGATGCTTGAGCAATCGCGGGCCTTTTGTCAAAAACGTAACACCTGCGGCTGAGTTCAAAGAGTTTGATCATAAACATTTAAGGCATTGTAAAATGTATTCAAGTTGGTTGAAGCTCTCGAGAATCCTGGATGTGGACAGCTCGGGAAGATCTTGAATCGATCAAGCCTCACTAAACGGACTCATCAATCTTTGTTTGAAATGGTAATCTCGTTCCGAATAATTGTCATTTTAGAAGGTGGAAAAAACTGATTAATGAATTTAGCCACGAGGTCATCCAAGTTGAATTGATCGAAGGGGGTTCTTTTCAAGCCATATCCGGCTCCCCCTCGAGAGAGAAAGGAAAAGCATCAACTTAATTGCTGTGGTGGGCATTAGGGTATCTCAAAGTAGAGGTGATTTTATTGAAGTAACGGATGTGGGCATGTGGGTCTCTTTGTCATGTCCGAAGAATGCTTGTTTGGACAAGAGTAGCAAACCATGCTTGATTCAAATTTACTGCTGCGATTTCAGTGAACACACATTGATCTTCGTTCCCTCGGTTGGGGAGCCTGGATGCAATTTCTGCCATAATTCGATTATCAGCATGCGTTTTCTTTGAGGGTTCAAAAAAGATTCGGAGGGAAATAGTTGTTGGTGGTCGTTGATGTTGATCGAAGCGGACGAGCTTGAGATCGAGTGCGCATGCACTAAAATTAGAGATAAGAAGATTATTTTGGTTATTTTAAGTTTATTCACCAATTATTTTAAAGGACAGGAACTAAAATAGACAACTTAACCCAAATAGTCTACCTTACTTCTCGGTAGCTCTAAAATGATAAAGCATCAGGTGGCTGAGGAGTAGGAATAGCGCGAAGCTTATTTCTCCTTTCGGGTCGGAGTTCCTTGGAACACCCTCTTATACCTACTTTATAGCTTGATTAAGTTTCAAGGTAAGCGTACGTCGTAGGGGACAAAATGGCAAGTTTTTAAATCTTTTTGTTCGAGTTGGGTAACCAACTTTTTTAAAGTTCACGAAGATATTTTGATCATACCTCAATTGCGCATATTATTATTTTGGTAGTTTTACCAATTTTGTGAATTATATTTTTTTTTTATGGACAATTTTTTTTTAAAATTTTTTTTTATAGATGTTAATTATACTTAATAAAAAGAAACTGAAAAATATTTGTATATTTTTTGTTTTTATAAAGATAATACTCAGATTAACAAATTGTCAAACGTAACGATATTCTTTTTCACAGCCTCCCCGGCAGCGGCGCCAAAATTTGACTCGCTTCTTCTCACCCCTTAATATATATCAATAAATACAAACAAATACAAATACACAACAGGGATCAGAATCCGCGAGGCCAAAGAAACCGGAAGCAGTATAGAGTGTTCCCGGGTCGTTATGTCCATCGAGGTAGGAGATGGAAAAATCGAAGGCGATTGATGAGTGGTGTTTTGAATTTGGACAAGGAATGAATTGGGCATTAATTACTGATAAAGCAATGTACTATAAACAATGAGAAAGAAAATAAGCTAGAATAAGAATAAAGCTAGGAATGAAACAAACACTTAAAACTTTTACTCTAAGACAGAAATAAGCTCAAATAAACTTAAGACAAATCAAATAAGCTAAGCTAACTCTAAATAAGCAGATTCAGCAAACAACTAAGCTAATTAAGCGGAATCTAGCAGTACTAAACAATTGCATGCAGTATTAATAACGCAGTACTAACTTGGAGTTCGTTACTGCTAGCTTTAAGTTGGTACTTGGCTAGCTTTAACAAAAACAAATGCAAAAGAAATATGCAAATAAGCTTAAAACAGTTATTCTATCTAACCTTAAATAAGCATAGTCATAAGGAATATCAATAGAATAAACCATATATGGCTAAAGTAAGACGCTACAAATGATACAATATTGCAAACACTTTAAAAAGGAAAATAAGTTAATAGCAAACAGTAAAGGAAACAGGTTTAATCTATCTAAAAAAACTAGGAAATCTTGAATAAGAGAAATAATAAGATGATTAATCTAAATGAACCACCAGTACTAACAGTTTTAATAACAGTACTATCTTGGAGTTAGTATGACTTGGCTTTGGTTAGTTACTGTTCCAAAAGTGAACTCGCAAGTACTTATCTGGTTAGTATGAAGGGTTAGTTTTATTTATTATTTAGATGAAAATACTTAAGAATTCCATTTTTCTTTCAAGTATTTAAAAACCGATTATCAATTACAAATTAAACACCATAATAACGCGATTTTAATCAGAATAAGCACTTGATAAGCTGATTGGCCTAGCAGTGATAAACTCATAATAGAGTTTTATCAAAGAACTAACAGTATTTAACTAAGAAAGTTACACTAATATTAAACTACCAACTCAGCAAGAAAAGCACTAAACAATTGATAAAGCATCAATAAGTAAAAAAAGGTAACAAATACGCACTATAAGCAGTTTAAGTCAATAAGAAAACAAGATAAAGAGAAACTTTAAACACTTGCTCAAAAAGGGCTAAAACTAAGACTCTACAAGCTTTAGCTTGTATTAAATGGCTTGTGAGAGTCCTTAAGCCTTCCGCACTGGTTATCATCATAACATAAGTTATGGTATATTTGAGAGTGATTTTTGTGATTTTCTCTTAACTACTTAACCTTTTAAAACTTAATAATTATAGAGTTATAAGCAAGCAGTGTCGGAACTCTTTGAACCCACAAAAAAACAATTAAGAAACTTAGACTCTGAAATTTATAAATTATTTAAAACCTCAATTTGCATTAAAATTGAAGTGTTACAATGCTGAAGTCCGGCTGTTCATACATTTTAAAGAGTGAAAATAAGTCTACGCTATATTAAAAATTAAAATACCAACTAGTTAAAAACTAAGATGCCTCAGGCTTAAAAGGGGGCTTATTTATAGCCGAAGTCTTCATCTTTGGACTTGAGCTAGTGTTCTTTTGTGAGAGCAAAAAACTAGGTGTGCTTGTTGTGTGAGGTATTCTTAAGCCAATAATCCAGCCTTCAATTCCTTTTGTGCTTCTTTAGAGTCAATCTCTGCCATTGAAAATATTTAGAAATGGTGTGGGATTGCCAACATGGCACTTTACACAGCTGGGGGGAAATAGTAGGTTGGTTGAAATGATTTTGGCTAGGGTGTCGAGTGGTTTTGCAGGGGAGAAGGTATGGGACGACATCCAAGTTGTAACTGGGTTTTTGTTGGGGCGGGAAAGAAGGCTTTTTGGGTAAGTAGGCAGTTTTGCCCCTCAAGTTATATAACTTGAATGCAATCTTTGCCTGGCTTGCAATTTTGACCCTTCCCTTTTATTTCTTATAATATAACTTGATGTTTGGCAGTTTTAGTCCCTCAAGTTATATTTTCTTCACTTGGATGACTTTTGACTTTGTCCTTTTCATTTCGTGCTTGGTTTTGTTTGCTTTTGGCTTTCTTTTTGTTCCTTTTCTTGAATATCCATTTCCTGCACAATACAAATACAAAATGTTGATATGTCTAGGGAAACGTGATTGTGTAGAAAGGATACCATCGGGTAACAGTCTTCATACTACCTTGCCCCCTAATATGGTTGATCCACTTTTAATGTATTTTACATGCACTTAGTAAACTCCTAGGGGCCGTGTAATAGTCTTCATACTACCTTGCATGTGCGTTGCTCTAGCGGCATACTAAGTAGACGGCGGGTTCGTGTAATTCGTTCATGCTTTAGGAAATAGTTACACAGATCATCACAAGGGTGACAAGGCAACAACACTAGGAGAAGCGATCTAGGGAGTAATACATGATTAAATAGACACAATCTTTTATCTTATTGTTATCACCATTAGCGTAGAATTATATTTAGTTTATTAGCTAAAACCAACCCACCTCTTAATTATATGATTTACTTGCTTTCCATAAAATACAAAAATACAAAAATAATCTTCCTTCAACCTTTAGAATTTTGTTAGACCGTGATCAAGCCTTCCCAACCTATTCCCTAAGTGAACAATAAACAACCCCGAGTCTTGCCTATACTACACTACAACGATTAGGTGCACTGCCTAGGGAGTTGTAAAACTTCTCGTGTAGAAGTCCTACGATATCCGAACATCAAGTTTTTGGCGCCGCTGCCAGGGAATAGTTAGGTTTTGATCATAGTTTAGCTTAGTTCTACTTGTTTGAATCCTTTCAAGTGAGAATTTAATTCCCGCACATTAGCTTTCTTGTAATCTATCTTTTCTTTGTAAATATGTCACCATGACACGTAGCACCATTAAAAGGTTAACAGAACCTCTCGACGAACCCGAAAGAGAATTCCAAAGGCATAGGAGAGCTGCTTTGTGATCACATCAAAACAACTCTCTCGCTATTGCCAGAAGAAACCTCTTTGACGATGAAGCATCTTCGTCCAACAACACCGGACCTAAATCACCAACCCCTACCAAGACATTGCATGAACATTCTCACTCCACATCCTCTGGTTTCTAAAATCCAATCACCTTTCCAACCGAACAAACCGGAAGAATCGTTGACTCGCGCGACGTCTAGTTGATTCAAAATACATGCACTTTCCAGGGACTAAGAACCGCAGACCCCCTCTGCCATATTAAACACCATCTAAGATACGTTGATAACATACAAGCTGACAGAGCTATAAGGAATACATCTAGGTTAAGATTCTTCCACTTCTTGCTCAAGGGAAAAGAGGCAGAATGGCTTGACAGAATACCCCCCACTCAAGTCATGACATGGGATCAGCTCGTGTCATGATTCCTCGACCATTTCTTTCTAATTGGATGTACCTCAGCCCTTAGAGACATAATCCTTCGATTCAAACAAGGAGATGACGAAACCATCAAACGTGCCTGGATCCATTTTCAGGACTTAATCAACCAAGTCCCCCATCATGGAATACAGAAATGGCTTTTGGTATAAATCTTTCATGATAACATATCCCAGGACAATCGTAAGAAACTCGACCAGTTTACTCAATTCCACTTCCACTTTCTCATCGAAGAAGAATGGTGGATTCGAATCGAAGAATATGTCCAATACCAAGATGATCTATGAGATGAACCATCACCCTCCATGAACATTTCTTCCCTCTCGGAAGCAATGCAACCCACACTCAAAGCGCGTTTAAAAAGGCCTGTAAGCAAATTGCTTTCCTCAAAACACCTACTCGAGAGGTTGGGCTTGAAAACCCTTACCTGATTTACGATTACTGCAGAGGATCTCATAAGGCCAATGAATGTGAGCTGAATAACCCATCTGAGCAGGTATGCTTGTCTGGAGGAGACATCTACAATGACCCTTCCCTTTTGAGATTCTATCAGAACGACAATACCTCACCATAGGGGAACAACGAACGTAAGGAAAAAGGAGAAGATATCCCCGAATGGACTATTAGAAGTAAGTTTGAAGACAAGCTCTCCAACTTCATACTCGAGAAGAAGTTTCACATAAAAGGGATAGGAGACATGTTTGTCCAACACCGTAAGGGATTGCGTGAACAATACTCCCAAATTCTCTCAGCAATCAACAAAAGTAAAACTCCTAAACTTGAAGCACCAACTCTCGCCATAACAACTAGATCAGGAATTAGCACACGAGACCCACCTTTTCTAACCCCACCACGGCCCGCGACCAACAGTTTCATAGAGGAGGAGACCAAAAAAAAGCCTGAGGGCACAGAGACAAGCACTATACAAGAACCCGTTCCCCGGTCATCCATCCTCTACCAACCCTTGAAGACATCCAATCCACCTTTCCCATCCAGATTAAAGAAGCAGAAGACTGACGACGAGGATGAGCGTCTCCTCTTAATCTTTAAGCAAATTCACATAAATCTGCCATTTCTTAAAGTTATGATTCACATGCCTAAGGGAGCTAAAGTTTTGAAAGATCTACTTTCACATAAGGAGAAACTTAAGAAAGTGGCCTCCACAGTTAAACTCAGTGAGGAGTGTTCCACTATTATTCAAAAGAATCTTCCCCCAAAAGAAGGGGACCCAGGTAGCTTTACACTGCCATGTCTCATCGGATCCCTGGCAGTAAAGAATGCCCTGGCTGATTTAGGAGCAAGTATCAATCTCATGCCACATTCTCTCTTCCAATGATTAGGGATTTCTAAACTTAAACCCACCAAAATGAGTATCCAGCTGGCCGATCGATCTATCAAATACCCCATTGGGGTCTGTGAAAATCTATTGGTAAAAGTTGGCAAATTCATCTTCCCCGTCGATTTCGTAGTTTTAGTGATGGACGAAGACGAGTTAGTCCCGATCGTCCTGGGATGGCCTTTCCTCGCCATGGAAAGAGCTATGATCGACGTACACCAAGGAAAATTGAGTTTAAGGGTCGAAAATGAAACCATCACATTTAACATCAGGAAATTAATGAAGTCCAAACACCCCCGTAATGATTACCTGTATTGCGCCGACCATACTGCTAAGTTGGTCCAAGAACAATGGGTAGACACAGTAAAGCATGATGGAAAATGGACTGAAGAAGAAGAGGAGGAAGATTCTAACAATGCACTCGCTGTCTTTTTCTACCCAAGGACAGAGCCGGTAGAACCACTTAAATGGAAAACCCTAGAAAGTCGACTAAAACCATCAAGCGTGGAACCACCCAAACTCGAATTAAAGGAGTTACCCGAACACCTTGAGTACGCTTTCCTCCAGGAAAACAATCAACTCCCAGTGGTCATCTCATCAGCATTATCCGCCGATGAAAAAACTAGACTCCTCGAGGTTTTTCGAAATCACAAAGGGGCAATCGCTTGGAGTATTGCTGACATCAAAGGAATCGACTCGTCCTTTTGTACCCACAAAATCCTCATGGAAGACGAGTTTAAACCAAGTGTCCAACCCCAAAGACGAGTCAACCCCAATATCAAGGAGGTAGTAAAAAAGGAAGTCATAAAACTCCTTGATGCCGGACTAATCTACCCTATCTCTGACAGTCCATGCGTAAGCCCTGTCCAGGTTGTCCCAAAGAAGGGGGGATGACCGTAGTAAAGAATGAGAAAGATGAACTCATCCCACAACGAACGGTCACCGGATGGCGCGTGTGTATCGATTATCGTAAACTGAACAACGCAACCCGGAAAGACCACTTTCCACTTCCGTTCATCGATCAGATGCTCGAACGATTGGCTGGGCACGAATACTACTGTTTTCTTGACGGATTTTCTGGATACTTTCAGATCCCTATCACCCCCGAAGATCAAGAGAAAACCACATTCACCTGCCCTTACGGGACCTTCGCATACAAACGAATGCCCTTCGGATTATGCAATGCCCCAGCCACATTTCAACGATGCATGACGGCAATGTTCCATGAACTTATCGAGGATAGCATGGAGGCGTTTATGGATGACTTCTCCGTCTTTGGTAGTTCTTTCATCCACTGCCTCAAATTTTTTGAAAAGATGCTAAAGAGGTGCGAGGAAACAAACCTTGTATTAAACTAGGAGAAATGCCATTTCATGGTAAAGGAAGGAATCGTTCTCGGGCATAAGGTCTCAGGTTCTGGAATTAAGGTTGATAAAGCAAAAATCGAGGTAATTTCCAAATTACCATATCCAACGAATGTGAAAGCTATTAGAAGCTTTCTAAGACACGCTGGTTTTTATAGAAGGTTCATTAAAGATTTCTCATAAATCGCGCACCCAATGACCCAGCTCCTAGTTAAAGATGCACTATTCAACTTCTCTAAAGAATTCATCCAAGCATTCGACACATTAAAACGTGAACTAACACAAGCACCAATCATGATCAAACCAGATTGGTCTTTACCGTTTGAAATCATGTACGACGCAAGTGATTATGCTGTCAGGGTAGTATTGGGACAAAGAATCGATAAACCTTTCAAACCCATACACTACGCCAGCAAAACAATGAATGAAGCATAAGATAACTACACAACTACCGAGAAAGAGCTTCTGGTTGTTGTGTATGCATTCGACAAATTCTGTCAATACTTGGTCTTATCCAAGACCATCGTCTTTACGGATCATTCTGCCCTGCGATATCTATTCACGAAACAAGATGCAAAACCACGCCTAATTTGATGGATCTTGCTACTTCAGGAATTCGATATTGAAATCCGTGATAAGAAAGGCACTGAAAATCTTGCAGCCGATCATCTCTCCCGACTTGAAAACCCTAACCTAGGAAGGCTAACCAGAGCTGAAATAAGAGACTTATTTCCTGAAGAACGATTAATGGCAATATCCGACAAAAATAATAAGCCATGGTATGCCGACTATGCTAACTATTTACCTAGCCGAATACTACCCTTCCGATCTACCCGCCAAGAGAAGCAAAAATTCTTCAGTGATTTAAGGCATTACTTTTGGGATGAACCCTTCCTATTCAAGAAATGTGGTGACCGGATCATACGAAGATGCATGGTCGGAGATGAAGCAGCATAAATTCTTTGAAAGTGTCACAGCGGACCACTCGAGGGACATCATGGCATTGCCACCACCGCAAGGAAGGTCTTTAAGGCCGTGTTTTACTAGCCACATGTCTTTCGCGATGCGCGTAAATTAGTCTAAGTCTGTGATGCATGTTAGCGGGCCAGAAACATTTCCTCGAGAGACGAAGCACCTCAAAATTACATCCAAGTCTGCAAAATATTCGATCTGTGGGGGATAGACTTCATGGAACCTTTCCCCTCATCAAACGGAAACAAATACATCTTAGTTTCCATCGACTACGTATCTAAGTAGGTAGAGGCTCAAGCCTTTTCCGCCAGTGATGCTAGGAACATAGTAAACTTCCTTAAGAGACTATTCGCATGATTTTGAATACCAAAAGCTCTTATTAGTGATAGGGGAACTTATTTCTACAACTACCAAATGGAGAAATCAATGAAACGGTATAGAGTGGTTTACCAGTTCTCCACAGCATATCACCCTCAGACAAACGGTCAAGTTGAAAATACAAACCGCGCACCAAAATGCATTCTCAAAAAAAACATTAGGAACAACAGGAAGGATTTGTCATACAAATTAGATGATGCATTATGGGCATTTCAGACAGCATTCAAAACCCCTTTAGGAATGACCCCGTTTAAGATAATATATGGCAAGAGTAAACGGCCTCGTTACGCAACCAACCTGACGGTTAAAGTCCAAAGTCGATAGTTTGGATTGCAAACTAGTTTTAAAAATTTTAACGTTTTTGTTATCTCTTCTGTGAAAACATCGTATCATTGTTCGGGCTATCATAATCCAGAGGTAATGTAGTAAATGTTTGAGGAGCTAGGACACTTTAGATCGTAAATCTAGCAACTCGTCAAAACGTCTACCTAAATGAAACCCCTCACATGAAACTCCCTAGTAACGTGATACGTTATAGATTAAATGATAAGATTTTATCATTTTAGGTTTCTTCAAAAGGTAGCGGATGATGAAAATACGGTTATATTTAAACAAAAGTGTTTTATAACATTATTGAATCGTGATATAACGACAAATTGTCCGGGTTTTAATAAAGTCGAGTCTTATAATCTTTAAATATATTTTTATAATTTATAAAAATATTACATTTTATACCTTTAAGAATGCAAAATGACAATATATACCCTTGGTTTATATATATTTACAAAGTTAATCCTTTTAATATAACTTTTAAAATCTTTAAACCCTTAACTTTAAAGAATGGTAAAACAAGCCATTGTGATTTAAACTTTAGGTTAATTACAATTTCAGCCCCTTTAGTTATAAGTTTCAAGAATTTACAATATATACCCCTTTGCATGAAAACATTTGCGAATTTAGTCCAAAAACCATAATATTGATATTTTTGATTTAGAAATCAATTTTGCAGGTTATAGATCGCTTATTAAATACAGCTAAAATATCAAGTTAAAGATTAAGCATGAGCTTATAGCTTATAGAAAAGAGCTTGTGTACATTGAACGAAAACCAAAATGGTACGTTTTTGATTTAGGAAAACCAAACCGTATGTTTATTATTGCGCGTTTAGGTTTCAAGGCTTGAGCAACAAAGGACTTACACATGATCTAATAAAGCTAATGAAAGATCTAAAATGAACGCAAGAGCTTATAGAACAAATGGAATGACTTACAAACTTGAAAATGGGTATAATAACGAGCTTTACGGTTCTTACGTCCATAGGAAATGGGTTTCAAGGCTTCTTCTTCTTGATTCTTGGCTCTAAGGGCTTGGTATCTTCTTATACTTCTGCTAGGGCTTGGCTTGGACTTGTTTAGATCATGACTTGAGGTAATATGAAGCTTTGATGGTGATTTGAAAATGTATGATTATGTAATGCGTGAATATATAGATGGTAGAAAAATTACTTTAGGGACCAAGTTAAGAGAAGTAAGGACCAAGTAAACTTAGTGTGGTGATTAAGTAATGTGTAGTAGGGACCAAGGAATAAGCAAGAACTAGTAATATAGCTTAGAATAGCTTTTGGGGGATGGGATAGGTGATGAAGGTCGGTTAACAAGGGGAGACAAGAGAGAGTTTCTTGAGGTGCACAGGGTGTTGATGGAGGAGTAGGGTGCTAGGTTATGACAAGGTGCTAAAAAGGTGTGGTGAGGTCATCGTTTTTAAGAGTCTTGAGGAGCAAGCTTGTCTTATAATTAGGTTTCGAATAGTTTGGGGTGGGAGTTCACATGGCTGTTTTTGGGACAGCCAATACAGTCCATTAAAAATGGTTGTCATTTACAAGACCGTAAATTCCGATTAAGCTCAAACATGAAGCATGGTTGATATTTGAGTCCTCTGCAACTTTTATTTTACATATTTAGGGGTCACTATACAAAAATTTAGAGATAACAGACATTTACTACATGTGTGCAGAATCTGCGCACCTTTGCCATTTCGGCTATAACTAACTCATCCGACATCGAATCGGGTCGAGTCAACCGGAAAAATGATTACACATACATCTAGGCTACAACCTATTTTTTTACATTAAAACCCATAAAGCCTACTGCGATTTTTCCCAGATCCCTATGATTTTAACACGGATCAGTTCTGAAAATTATGAACTAGTTTAAGGATGTAAACGGGTTTGCTAGCGAGTTTTCGGGTATAGATTAGGGTTTGAGTTTTTAGGATTAGTTGTAGGACTAGTTGAAGTTTAGGGGGTTTAAGAGAAAAGTGTGCATTGGAAGCTTGTAACATGTGCTTAAAAGGTGGTACGAAATTCCTAAAGAAATGGAGGGAAAATGAGCTCTTTTGAATTCTATGCATAGTTGAATTATACTTTGAGCTTTAAGTAGCTTAGTACCAACGGCGTATCTATTAGCGCTAGGAATTAATATTTCAAAAATTATGCATATATTCTTTATCTTTGTTACACATCTATAGATAGCTTGAACATTTATTTTATATGTAAAACATTTACATTAAAGTTAGGTGTTTATTGATATAAACCGTAAACGTTAAATGCTTGTAATTTGAAATAACGTTTTGAAAAGCGTATTGATTTAAATGGAGATAACCGAATTTGGAAAAATCATGATATTCTGAAATAAACTTGACATACTAGGACGTTTTACTTATCAATAAACGTAGATATAGTTGCATTGGAGTTGCTGAGGCTCGTTTACCCTTTGGTTATGCAAGTTACTTTGCATAATAGGATAGTGGAATAAGAGCAAAAATATTTCCCGGAAAATGGATTCTTGTACTTAATTTAATAAGTATATATACATTGATAAAAAGTGCATCTAATTTTAATAGATGGATAGATTACATGATGAAAAATTGTGGGTTTTTACATAGTCCTTCTCCCTTAAAAGAAATCTCGTTCCAAGATTTAGTTGGATGCAGGAGTGGTGTTTGAGAATGACTAGGTTGACTTGCGGGGATTTTATATTTTGATTAATATTATACTACTATTTGATATATAATTACCCCTAAAAAGGTAGTTGTCATCCATCTTACTTTAACTATAGGGATACGACTTTGTCTTAGTTGCTTGACTTCTCGATCCATAATTTCTATTGGTTCTTCCACAAAGTTGAGTTTGTCATCGAGCCGAAGCTCTTTCATTGGAATGATGAGGGATTCGTCAGATAGGCATTTCTTTAGATTAGAAACGTGCAAGGTACTGTGGACATTACTGAGTTCTTCAAGAAGCTCAAATTTGTATGCCACTGGGATGACCCTTTTAAGGATCTTAAATTGTCCAATGTACCGGGGGTTAAGCTTTCCTCGCTTTCAGAATAGAATGACACCTTTTCGAGGTGACACTTTCAACATAATACGATCTCCAACTTAGGATTCCAAAGGATTTCGCCTTACATTGGCATAACTCCTTTGTCTATCTCTTGCAGCTTGCAAGCGTTGTCGGATTTGTACTATCTTTTTGGTGGTTTCATGGATTATCTCTGGTCCTGTGAGTTGGACATCTCCAACTTCGGCCCAGCAGACAGGTGATCGACACTTTCGACCATAAAGTGCCTCGAATGATGTTGCCTTAATGCTGGCATGGTAACTGTTATTGTAAGAAAATTCTACCAGTGGTAAGTGCCTCTCCCATCCTTTTCCAAAATCTATGACACAGGCTCGAATCATGTCTTCGAGTGTTTGGATGGTTCTTTCACTTTGTCCATCAGTCTCGGGATAATATGCCATACTCATGTCTAATTGAGTACCCAAAGCACTCTGCATTGACTGCCAGAACTAGATGTGAAATGACTGTCACGATCCGAGATAATGAATATCGGCACTCCATGCCGTGAGACTATCTCCTTTATATACAACCTTGTAAGGGTTTCCATACTATCTGTCGCTTTGGTAGGGACGAAATGTGCTGATTTGGTAAGGCGGTCTACAATGACCCAAATTGTGTCATGTCCGATTAATGTTTTGGGTAGTTTTGTAATGAAGTCCATCGTTATTCTTTCCCATTTCTATGTAGGAATCTCTGGTTGTATCAGTAAGCCGGATGGCTTCTGACATTCTGCTTTAACTCTAGAGCATGTTAAACACTTGCCAACATATTCAGCGATGATCGCCTTCATGTTAGGCCACCAATAAAGTTTCTTTAGATCCTGATACATTTTGTCAGAACCTAGGTGGATGGAATACTTTGATTTATGGGACTCATGCATGATCAAGTCCCTCAAATTACCAAAGAGTGGTAACCAACTTTGATTCTTGATACATCGAGTTCCATCAAGACGTATTTCAAATGCTTTGTCAATCCCTCGTAGATTCTCAGCTTTGATGTTCTCTTCTTTGATCGCCTCGGTTTGGGCTTCGAGGATTTGTGGTGGTAATTTTGGGTGAAGGGTCATGACTAATGCTCTAACTCGGAGTGGTTTGATTCGTTCTGTTGGGAAGTATGGACTTCTACAACTTAGTGTTGCTGATTCAACTTGATACTGCTGGTGATGGTTAGTGCTGCTGATGAAGAATCATGAAAACAGTCTAAGTTGTTAGTACTGTTAGTTATATTAGTCAGTACTACCAGTACATTGTTAGTACTGCCAGTATAGTTAATACTTTTAGTTAATAGTTAGTGCTGCTAGTCTTATATAGTTAGTACTGCTATTATGATATGCATGAGTTAAATTAGGAATAGATATGCATTATCATTATACGCGTTTTCTAAGCCTATTAGGGTTTCCTTAGTGTATAAAAGGAACCCTACAGCATAGTTAGAAAGACAACATATTATAATTAGTCTTTCATAGTTTTTCATAGCTTCAAGGTTGTAAACCATAACACTATCAAAGAGTGTTCATATTAATATATTAGATCTTATTGTTTTGGTTGTATTTCTGTGTCAAACATATCTTACTGTTAGTCTTCTTAGTGGTATAAACTAGATTCCGCATAGTTTATATCATACACTCAAAGTTTCAATCTTAGTACCTTTGGATTTATCTAAGGATACTAAACCTTACATCAAGCTAAGGAGTTTAAGATCTGTTTATTGGGATCAACACATTCCTTTCGTCTTAAGGCATCTGCTACAACATTTGCCTTTCCAGGATGGTAACGAATCTCACAATTGTAATCTGCTAGCAATTCTAGCCAATGATGTTGTCTCATGTTCAATTCCTTCTGATCAAGGATATGTTGAAGGCTTTTATGATCAATGAACACAGTACAATTTATGCCATACAGATAGTGTCTCTAAATTTTAAGAGCGAATACTACTGCTCTTAATTTGAGGTCGTGTGTGGTATAGTTCTCTTCATGAGGCTTGAGTTGTCGGGATGCATATGCAATAACTTTTTCTCTTTGCATTAACATCGCTCCCAGACCTTAGAGTGATGCATCATAGTAAACGACAAAATCATTATTTCCTTTTGGTAATGCTAAGATTGGAGCTTCACAAAGCTTTTGTTTTAGCAGTTGGAAGGCTGACTCTTGATTTTCTCCCCAAATATACTTTTTGTTTTTATGGGTTAATTCAGTCAAAGGCTTTGCAATCTTCGAAAAACCTTTGATAAATCTTCGATAGTAGCCGGAAAGTCCTAAGAATTGGCGTACTTCTGTAGGTGTAGTAGGAGATGCCCAATTCTTAATTGCTTCAATCTTGGCGGGGTCAACGTGAATTCCTTGACTGTC
>BQNB010057033.1:0-21232 GCA_026074375.1 Tanacetum coccineum
AGTTGGCAGATGAGGCTGAAGAATAGTGGTGGTACCTATTCAAATATCCAGTATCATATGTATATATATTAAAACCATAAAAACCAAAAATATTTTTCATTGTTTTTCAAATTTTTATAAAAACAAAATACAAAAATATAAAACTCATAAAACAAAAGAAAAAACTAAAAAAAAATAAGAAAATATAAAAAGAGGTCATAATGGCATGTCTTCTAAAAATCGATAACATTTACGGCCTTAGAAATGTCATTCAATAATGATACGAGGCTGTAAATGAAGTTCGAGCAGAAGTTCCAAATGTTTTTCAAAACATGCCAAATGGCTTGCTATTATTTCTGATAGCAACCCAATCATCATATCAAAAAGAAAACTTGACCTCTCAACGGGAATTTATTCTCGGGCATGGTCTACTTTATGACTATGCAAAAGCTTGTGCTTACATTGCAACACAACCCATGCTTCCTATGTTTCCATAAGTGTACGTGTCAGTGCGCTTATGTGTCAAATAAGAGAAATCTTATTTGCTATGGTGTTTGTTGTTTTCATAAATAAAACAGTGCTTCATTAGAAAATATGTTTTAAGACATTTGTTTTCTCAAACAATGACTACAGCTCTTTAAATAGAAAACGGGTCAATATTTGATGGGGAGCAAATGTCAAAAATCTTCTTCAGAATGTCAGTTGATAAAAGGTATAAAGGTTTTAAACAATAACGAAATATCCTTTTTTGGTTAAGTTAATTAAATTTAACTTATATGTGCCATACATGTTATTTCTTTATGCCTTGAGAGAGAATATGTGCATGATTAAGTTGTTAAGGTATATTAGTTAAACCTTTAGGGACTAAAAGTGACATTGTGCTAACTTGTTTATGCTTACACCATTTAATATCAAAAAATGCTAAGAATATGCATCGTAACACGAGCATGGCCGGGTTGTAAAAGTCTATGGCCATCATACAAAGCAGGTTGGGATAACTGAGCCTTTCTACCATACCACGGGTTACTAAATCCTAGACCTATTTTATGAATATCACTTGAAGCAATCATAGGTTTTTTGGACAACATAGGAATAGTTTGGGTGGGCATTTGAAACTTTTGTAACAGACCAGTTGCAACTTGGTTAGCACTTTTTAAACAAACAATCTCCTCAAGGTACTTATCCTCAAGTGTTTTCTTTTCTGAAAGTACAGTTTTAGTTTCGCAGGTCAAGTGAGCAATGGTTGCCTCTTTATTCCTAAGGGTGGTCTTAAGTGACTCAGTTTCTTGCTTAAGCTCGGCATTTTGTTTGTTACGGGCAAGTATGACTTGGTCATTTTCTAGTTTTACCTTGTTATGTTCAAGACGGGCTAATTCGAGCTTGCAACGGTCAAGCTCGGCCGTTAGGGTGGCATTAACAAGGGCCTGTTTCTGGTTAACCTTACGATGTCCTTCAACTTGTGTGGTCAATTCAGATAAAGTATTTAACATATAGGCAGCAGAGGGTGGGATAGCAGAAGGTGGGTCAGGAGATGCCTCAGTAGGAACATCTTGACTATCTTTGGTGGCAAGGTACTGATCATACGGGATCGTATAATCTTCAAGTACCTCGTCATCATCGGAGTCGAGATGTTCGTCATGTGGTACCTTAGGTGACAAAGAATGAGACACAGTTTCAAAGATAGTATCATTAAATGTGCGTACCTCATTAATTTGACTGGAGCTGGATGATAGATTAGCCATGAAAGCTGCTGCTGCATTGGGTTCATCATCCACATCTGAATCATAAGCATCTTCATGGCTGACTTGGAACATGTTGGTAGTGGAGAGAGCAAGAGGCTCAGCAAGTGGGACAGTGCATTCCACATCAGCAAGAAATGCTTCGGCTTCAGCATCTAATACGGCACCTTTCTCCTTTGCTTGTAGTAGCATTGCCTTGTCTTGGTGCCATAGAGAGTCTTTGGGACGCTTCGGTTCTTTGCACTGACGGGCAACGTGTCCTTCTTCACGACAGTTGTAGCAGATTACCTTCCTTTGGTTGTTAACACCCTGTCCATTGTTCTGGTTGCCTCGACTTCCCGTATTCCCAACATTACCTGGTGCACGTCTTTGAACTGTCTCAGTAGTTATTTGACCATCATGTACCGTAGCTTGACTCCTGGTGTTAGATGATGACCTGAGTTGGTTGTTGGTAGGTGGGAACTGCTTCTGAAAACCACTCAGCAAGTTGGCAATTTGTTGCATCGTAGCAAGCATGGCAGCATCATGTGACTGAGCAGGTGATGATGAAGTGGAGGCAAGAACAGGTGTAAGCTGTGATGGTGAGTTGGTGGTGGAGTGGGTAGGTACCAGTTGAAGTGTTGTCTTTGCAAGATAGGCAAGAGGATCGGCAACACTCGAGGACTGTTCCTGCTTTCGGAGAGTCTTCATGGCATGCTCTTCATATGATCTTAGATGTGTGAAGAGATCAACATAGGAAACGGTGGACATGTCTTTAGCATTCTTCACATTCGTCACATATTTACTCCAGTAAGAAGGAAGGTTGTTGACAAATTTGGTGTTCATTTGATGAGTAGGTATGACAAGCTTGGTGACCTTCATATCGTTAATTAACTTGTGGAAGCGAACGAAATAGTCATAAATTGGTTCATTACCTTTAGCGCGAAAGCGTTCGTACTCATCAAAAAGATCTTCCTTCCGACGATCAATAGTCTGACCTGCGCCTTTCATTATTAGTGCCAGACTGTCCCATATTTCTTTAGCAGACTCATTTTGATTGAGGGTGTTGAAGATTCGCCTGGGAAGTCCTTGACTCAGAATGTTGGAAGCCTGAATATCGCACTGCTCTTTGAGAGTATCTGCAGCATCGAACTCTTCGTCTGTTTTGTTTCTTGGTTGCATAACGGTACCGGCTGGACTATTGTCTGGTACAGGATCAGTGATCTGTGGATGTGGTGATGGTCCATTGATGATGGATTTCCAAATCAGCTTGCCATGTGTTTTCCCCTTGATATACCGTTCAATGCGGATTTTCCACGACTCGTAATCATTTTCTTCGAGCATTGGTGGACGGTTATCGGTACCAGCTGCACTTGAGTCTTCAGACATCATTGTGAATGATCTGATCGTGAGTGATGTTGATTATTTTGTTTTGGATTAGGTATCGGAAGTTCTGGTTTCGGATTCGGATTCTGTTAGGTTTCGGTTTCGGAAAAAACTGTGCAGTTTCGCCTGTAAATTCGGCTCTTTTGAATTTTTACCTTTTGGCAATAACTTACTACCATAAATAAGTTTGACTAAACCAAAGCCAATTTATATCCGAAAATAACTTTTGGTAATAATTATTACCGAAAATAAGTTTGACTTAAGCCAATATTAATTTATATCCGAAAATAACTATTGGACATTAATTATTTCCGAAAATAAATTATGTGATGATTCGTGTAAAAGATTTTGTATGAACACGAATTTATGATCCGAATTTAAAAATGATCCGACTTTGATTTTATTTGATTGAAAACAAGATGGTGGTGATGATTATTGATTAAGCAAACACCATCTTGATAATCAAGAATGATAACAATACACAATAAAAGCTACGAATCAATGAAGATCCGAAAGAACTTTAAGGTGTATATGAAATCGGTTTACAGATTAATCAAACAAACACTTTGGCTCTTGATACCAATTGTTGGTCTTTAGATCATTCATTAAACAAGATATATATATTAAAGAACAAGATGTATAAAAGAAAGAATTGTTGTAGGTTTGTAGCTTGTGAGGGATAATGAAACTAGGAAGAGGAGGGATCTATTTATAGCCTCCAAACCCTAGCTTCTCTACACTAAATGGCCGGCCATGTAAGGCCTTATGATGGGCCATTTCGGGCTTTTACATTACATGCCCATTTACAACTAAAAACATGTACAAACTAGCTATTTAACGTATACACTTTTTTGTACATCTTCGAGTGACCGAAACTTCATTGTTAGATGGAATTTCGTATCTCTAACAATCTCCCCCAAGATGAGGTCATGAGAATCTTCAAAACAGGTTGCTCGAACAAGCAGTGAAATCTTGAATATATGAATTAACTTACATACACTGTCGATGTTTCTTTATCTTGTAGTCGTTGTGGGGTATTCACTTGATGTGCTTCACTTGTGCTTCAACAGATCCGAAAATAAGAAAGAATATATGATTGCTGCATTATTTTCGTAATCTGCTATCTTGTGATCTTTACTTCTTGCCTTTTTCTGAACTTTGGAATGACATGCTCATACTTGCTGTAATCATGAAAGCTTTAGTACTCTTTCTTCTTCTAATTATTTTGACTTTAGCATTTGAAGAAAACTTTGATTTCAGAGGTGCGGAAGCTTCATAAGTATTTGGCTTTCTTGATTTCTTTGGATAGAATTCGTCAGGTAGTAGAGTATGAGCATGTGTCTTCATCGAATGGAATTGGAATCGCCATGTTTTGTTTCAAAATAGTCACCAACAAAAATGATTTTATGAAAATCCACTCAATGTGTTCTAGATAAAAATATTTTTCGAACACACTAAGGGTTTTATATTTTGAAGGGACCGAGTATAGACGATACTCAATCTGGTCGGTTAATAATAACCTCCAATCCGTGAGGACCGATGATTACAGTATAAATACTGCACCTGTGAACAGATAAATTCATTATAAGAACTTTCTTGACAGGTTTTCCGGCACGTGACAAGCTAGTTCCTCTAATACCGAAGTATCAGATTCCCTAATGTTCGCCGTTCTCAATACTAGATGTCCGTAGACTTACACACTAATAGTATTTCTACTACTAGAATAGTAAAGAGTGAGTCTGTCCAGTGATAAAGTAGTTAAACTTATCTGCGACTTAGTCCGTATAATTCCAGTTCAGCGTTTTACTTCTTAATACAATTAAGTACCGTAGAAGGCCTGTGGCAAAAATGATTAGAAAAACATTCGATGTGCATAAGAAAATTATTTGGAACACAACGAAAGTTTAAATCAGAATGAACTGATGATGTTTTGAAAAATATCTCGAAAGATATGAAGTGCCTCGGGAAATCCAAACTTGTACAAGTACTTGTAAGGAAATCCACTTCACTAGTGGGCGCAGTCCGAAGACCAGGCATGAGCATTCATACGAATACCCTGGTGTTATAGTACAACATCATTCCGCATTCTGCAACCTGAACATGAAACAAAAAGATTATGTGTGTGATATCAAGATAGTTGTGTAGAACACAAAACAATTAATATCTTGACATTTTGAATATAATATCAGCTTTTACTCCCCCTACACATGTGCATCGATAATCGAAAACTTGTTTAGCACATGCATGGATAGGACTTAGAATCAATTGAATCATATAGTTATCAGTTTTAATTTAATACTTCATCATAAATCAATCCCTTCTATCTGTGTGTAACCAATGAGCAACCAATCTTCTTTATTTTTAATCACAATTCCCTTTTATTATCCTTTTTATTTTCTGAAGACCCCCCATTTAGTGCCTTGTAGACCCATTTAGTGCCTATGGGCCTTTTGCCATTTGGTAAATCTACCAAGGTCTAAACTTCTTGTAATTTGAATTGTAGAAGCTCTTCTTGCATAGCCTCTATCCAGCTTGGATCCTTCAATGCATGAATTACCTTTTTGGGTTCTTTTTGTGTTAAAAAGCAAGCAAACAAGCAATTTTAAAAGTCTTTATGGTTTGTTCTTTGCTGAACTGAACTAAACAAACCATGTTCTTCTAAATTCTTTGTCATTCTTCTTGTTTGAGGTGTTGAATTCAAGTCTCCAATAATTTGTTCAACTTAATGATCTTTGTGTACTCTTGTAGTTGGAATAGGACTGACAGGCATAAATGCATCCAAATTATTCATGTCAGTCTCTACATCAACATCTTCATCATCATCTGAATAGACAATATCTTCCAAAGTAGACAAATTTGGTTCATCTGGAAGTTCAATGTTTGCTTTTTTACCAACAGCATTAACTTTATTTATGCTAGCAGCATTAACATTGTTAGTGCTATTAACACTAGCATCCTTCTCTTGATCATCTCTTTCATTCTCTTTACTTGGATCACCACCTTTTTTTCTTGGTTCTTCAGTAACCTTCTTTTCATCATCTCCTGAAGGTTTAAATCCAGCATCAGGAGAACTCTTTTAACTTTGAGAAAATGGTAGATCAGCAGTCCACAATGGTAGCAGAATGTAATCTTTGCCAGGTACTGTCTCCATTCTAGCTTTACCTGCATCATCACATGCTCTTGTACCTGCATTACCATTAGACTGATTTCCTTCAACAACTGGTTTATAATTCATTGACTTTGTTAGTGCATCAATATCAAAAAGCCAATTTCGTCTACTTCTTGCAATATTAGGTGTATTCTTACTAAACTGGACATGCAGGTTCTCTTCAACTATCCTAGTTCTACTGTTGAATACTCTAAATGCTTTACTATTGATTGAGTACCCAACAAAGAATCCTTCATCAGCCTTACCATCAAACTTGCCTAAGTGATCTATGGTATTGAGAATTGTAACAGGACACCTAAATGGTCTCATAAAGCCTAAAGCTGGTTTTCTACCAAGAAAAAGTTCATAAGGGGTCTTGTTATGAGGCTTAGTTACTAATACCCTATTTTGCACATAGCAAGCAGTATTAACTGCTTCAACCCAAAAAGTAGTAGGTAGCTTAGAATCAGCTAGCATTGTCCTAGCAGCCTCAATTAGTGTTCTATTTTTCCTCTCAGCTACTCCATCTTGTTAAGGAGTTCTAGCTACACTAAATTCTCTCTTAATAGCTTTTCTCTCACAAAACTGATTCATCTCCTTATTCTTGAACTCAGTTCCATTGTCACACCTAATTACCTTAACCCTTTGATCTATTATATTTTCTACTCTAGTTATAAGGGACTTAAGTATGCCACTAGTCTCATCTTTAGTAGCTAGAAAGAAAACTCAACTAAACCTACTGTAATCATCTGTGACAACTAGGTAATACATCTTTTTCATTAAGCTTTTTACAAATGTTGGACCAAACAAATCCATGTGCAACATATGCAAAGGTTGGCTGATTGAACTTACTGTTTTAGACTTACAAGAAGCTCTATGTTGCTTCCCCTTTTGAAAAGCAACACAGGTTTGAGTATTTTCAAAAAGTTTTGAAGGTAAACCTCTTACAAGATTTCCCTTAACCAGTTTATTCATAGTTTTGAAATTTATGTGTCCAAGCCTCCTATGCCAAAGTTCAGATTCATCAGATGTGGCTTTTGCAAAGAGACAAGTTAGACCTCCTTTAGGAACAATATTCTTTAAATCAACACTATACATATTGTTCTTTCTAGGAACTTTAAGTAAAACGTGACTTTCATCAGGTAACTTAAAATTTGGAGATAAAACAATAAATTCAGTGTCATTAAAGAGAACACTATTTTTTTGTCACACATTTGTGAGACACTAAAGAGGTTAAACTTTAACTCTCTTACAAAATACACATTCTCAAAATCTAAATTACCAGTTTTGATTGTACCTTTTCCTGTGATTTTCCCTCCTTTGGGGTTTCCTCCAAAGGCAACATATCCTCCATCAATCTCTTCATAGTCTGTAAGATAGGACATGTTCCCTGTCATGTGCCTTGAGCATCCACTATCAATCACTCCTTTATCCTATAAATCCATTTGTGGATTTCCCTGCACATTAGTTAAGAAAATCAGTTTCTTTTGCGGACCCAAGCCATCACTGACTTGGATCTGCCTTGTGCACCAACATAATTAAACTTTTTCAGGGTGATTGATGCACTGTTGTGTTTAGAAACATGGTCTAAAACTTTAGTCTTTGGTTTCTAAACCCAACAAGCTGAGGCCTTAACAGCATTAACATTATTTCCTTTAACATCATTAACTACTGCTTTTGGCCTAACAACATTAACTACTACTTTTGGCCTAGCAGCATTAATATTTTTATCCTTAACAGTATTAACCCTCTGATTAAAATTACTGTTTTTAAATGCTGTATTCTTATGAATGGGCCTTTTAACAGTTGAATGTGTTGTTTTAGAAAGATTTGTCACTGGTCTAGCACTATTCATTGTTATTTTTGGATGAGCAGTATTAACTTGTCTAGCAGTATTAAGTGATACTTGACCATATTTCATTAGTACTTCTCTTGGAACCATGTTCTTTTTAGGGCAGGGGTGAGTCTTTTTGGCAAAATTCTGATGATTAACCCTTTTAGCATTGTTCCAAACAGGTTTTGTATTTTGAAACTGTTTTTGATTCACCTTTTTATAATCTACCTGCAAGTGATCAAAACTTCCACATACAAAACAAGCTTTGTTAAACATCTCAAAGTTACTTCATAATCTTTGAGAAATCATATTATTCCAGTTTCTTTAATTTCCTCTGTATGAGTGTTTTGCCTAAGTTGTTCAACCTGTTTAGTAGTTTTCCTAGCAGTTTTTCCTTTAGGTTTAACAAACTCTATCTTAGCAAAACTAGGCTTAACTGTTTTCTTTTCAATGTTAGCCTGAGGCACATCTTCTTCTCACTATCTGACACCCAATCCTAAATAATTGGAGCTCTATTATTCTTCATAACTGCTTTAGGCTTTGCTTCATTAGCCTTAGCTTTACTTTTCTCAACTATAGGCTTAATAACTATAGGCTCACTTGTAAACTCTTCTAAACCAGAGAATGACATATTAGGTTTTGGAGGCATAATTTTTCCTGTATAGAGAGGTGGAACAACATTATATCCTAAACCTGTTTTGCACTTATCAAATATCTAACAGTCTATTATTTTGCTTAAGGTTTTAGATGAATTCTCAAAATTTTCTACTGTTAGCTGAATTTCATCTTTTTGTTTTTGAGCCAGTTCCAACTTCCTTCTAAGCTTTGTAATGGCTACTTCACTTAAATGAATCTCACGTTTTAAGACCTTGATATCTTCCTCATAAACAAACTCATTTTCTTATAAAATAGAAGTCTTGCTTCTACAGACTCTAAACCTGTTTTATAAGCAATATCATATAACTTAGATGTCCTTAAGTCTTTTAACAATTGTTCATTTTGTTCTTTAAGAATTTTAACATTTTCCAAACAAGATGAACAGTTTGAATCATTAGATACCTCAGAGTTAGAACTTGTAGAAGAGTAAGCCATGAGTGCAAAGTTAGTTGGACCTTCTTCTACTTAATCACTCCAATCTTAACCAGAACCATCACAAAACACCAAAGCATTAGAAGTAGTTGTCTCCACTGGCACAACCCTTCTTGTGTCCTCCCTATTCCTGTCTTCTTGGTTCCTTGGAGCCCTGTACTCCCTTGCAAAGTGTCCCCTTTTGTGGCAGTTGTAACACTCCACCTTAGACTTATCAAACCTAATGGTCTCATTACCAATTACAGTAAGCTTTCTTCCAGTGTTCTTCAAGAATCTCCTTGCCCTTATTGTTAGCATAGCCATCTGCCACCTTAAGTCCGTCTCTTCTAAATCATCATGTAACACCCCCAAAATACGATACGCATCAGAATACAACGATTGAGGTGCTACTTCATAATACATGCACACGAGTCCTAGTAAACGTTCAAAGATATGTTTATAAAACACAATTTTATTTATTAGAAAGATAAGAGTTACATAGGTCCCAATACTGACATAGAAATTTATTTCTAAAAGTCACAACACGACTTTATTTCTAAAACATTTATTTAGTTTATAACACTACTTCACCGAGGCACCGTCCTTGATATCCGTGTTTCGTCCAAGTCATCATCAATACCTAACCTGAGATATATGCTTAAAAAGGTCAACAAAACGTTGAGTGAATTCATAGAGTTTACAATTAATAGTTAGAACGCATATTTGGTTAACAAAACGTATAACATTGCTCGTAAGACAAGTTATAAAATAGTGATTTCTAACTAAATGGGCCCATGTAACGACACTTAACACATTCATCCCGCATGACGAAATAATGTCCGAGAAGTATGCCCCTTCTCCTATTACTAACTACAAAATGTCTGTTACAGGGTGCTCATCTTCGGATTCAAACCCCTGACAGGGTTGTCAAACCTAATAGATCTATTTAATGCACTAGTGTTCACCATCAACAAGGCAATTAACGGTCACACAGTAGAAGGCATATACTCAATAGTGAATAGAATCATATTTATCATCAAAACACATTGCGTTCTCAATTTCAAAACAAGCAAGTATCCCCCTCGCGGGTTTAAAAACATTTAAAAACAATTAAAAGCGAGGCTATGAACTCACCTTGATCGAAGAAGGCGATCAAATAGTCGAAGCAATCCGCGGGAAATCAACGAACACGATCACGACCTATAATTTATGTCGCTCGATTATTATGCCGAAAAGTATGATCAACGATGCGTACATCGTATCAACAAAATCATATATATAGTATATATATATATATATATATATATATATATATATATATATATATATATATATATATATATTATATATGGTATATATTATATTATTATATTGTATATATTCATACATGTGATGAGAAATCCACTTGCGCCTTAAATCCTAAAACCCCACGATATTAGGTTACGATCGTTCTTTTATTTACATCATACATCGCTTAATCGAATACTTTCTATTTTAAGAAACTTTCTATTTTTTGGAAAGTTACCATATTTAATAAGTCTCGTTATCAAAATATATTTCTGATAATATTTAGTTATCTCGTCGAACCCTTGACATTCAATGTGATTATCAATTGCTCATATCGATATTATTTTTCAATTATTACGAAAGTTTCTATGTTTGGAATATCTCGTTTTTGAATCAATCGCTAAATACAAGTTGTTATAATAATAATAATATTAGTAACGTTTTAATTATCTTTATATCGTCCGACAAGTTTGAGTATTAACCCGTTGACTTTCTAAAGTCAACGCTAGACTTTTATTGACTTTGACTTCATATACATATTTATTAATAAGTCTGACCCGGCCAAAACGACCCTCTAAATCACATTTTCACGATTCGGACAAAGAAGAGATTTTATGTAAAACGATATTTCGGACAACTTTTTAGTTTTAGCCGAGACACGAAGCTCGACAGAAAATGATCAAAACGCCCCTACGAGAATCTGCTGGAACTTTGACTATTTTAATAAAAACACAGACTTTGACCATGGGTTTTGACCCGTTATTACTCGATTTTAAGATCAGCGAGCCTCTCGGCAAAGTATAACATCATTCCGAGCAACTTTCGTGCTTCGCCGGAAGGCTAAAACGGACTCGAAAGTGTTCAAAACGACCGTTTAAATTTCTTACAGCAACCATTACTTTCTATATGTGCTGAAGTTTTACAACAAAATATATATCTCGTTTTCGCTCTAACTTTTTCGTTATTAGGAGTTAGAAGCTCTACCTTATATCAAAACGATCATCTAAGTAAGCTTTATCATATTTTAAAGTGCAAAATCAGATTTCATAAAATTTCGATTCTCGTTTACCGTCCCAAACTTTCTGCACTAAACCTACTTGTTACGAACCACGCCAAAATCCGTTTTTGACCCAAAATCTCATCTAAAATACATCTAATATGACACATAATTTTTACTTAGCCCACTCAATCAATTGATAACATTATCTAGCCCATTCACGCAAGATTTCCCCAAGTTCATCACATGCATGTATCGAAATCAATTCATGTCGTAAAAACAATCAAAACAATTATAAAGAATACTTACAAAGGCTCAAATGAGCTAATGGAAAAATAGATCGGAATCGAATCGTTCTCTTGTTCCTCTATGGCCGACTTCGAGTATAGAACCAATCCAAAACCAAAACCAATTCAACTTTAATCAAACCAAATCAACCTAAACTAATTAACCCAATAATCAATAAACAAAACTTAACACACCCTTATGTGTCTTGTTCGGTTCGAACCCATAACCAAACCGAACACCCCTTTGTTTCAAAAATATTCAACTTTTGAACAAAACCTTGTTGCATGTTTCTTTTTATTGGTTAGATGATCTAATCATAGCTTCCTAAACATTATTCATGAGCTAGAAAAATACAAAACACCAAGAGTATGCTTGTTTAGGGGCTCGTTCGAATCAAAAAGAAAAGAAGGAAGGACAAAATCACTTCCACTTGATACTAGGTTAACCCTAAACCATTTTTGAGAGATGTTTGAGTTTGTTTTTGAGATCAAACTAGAAAAATAATGGTTTGTGTGTGTGCTTTGATATCCGGCCGAATCCACAAGGACAAGAAGAAGAGAAAACTTTTTAACTATGTGTTCTCTTTTATGCTAGGATATGACTTTAACCAAAAATAGGAGCAAGCAAGTAATCATTTTTCTTGGAAAACAAATGAATTGAGTGTGGGTGTGGGTTCTAGGCGTCGGCCTATAGGCCTAAACATTCAAGTTTCAATTTTTTTTCTTTTTATTTACTGATTAATTTTGTGTATAATGTTTAAATTTAAAAGTAACTTGTACTCTTTTTAAATGAAAAGCGAGCCTTAAACGCGAGCTTTGGCCAAAGACAAGGAACAAAGACGACGAGGTTCAAAAATAATAATGTATGGTCAATAAAATAATAACGAAGTGCGTCGTAGATGTTTACGATACTTAAAACGATTAACGAACACACGATTAAACGACGATTCGCGAAACGTCAAAAATAAATATTTTAAATTTCCGTTCATAATAAAATACAAAAATAATTATTTACGACAAATAAAATTTTAAATGTCGACGTTCGCTTATGAAAAATCATAAAATAACAATAATGACGTCGAACTCGCGATCGTCATACGCGTCGTGAAACTCCGGTTGTTACATTCCACCCACCTTAAGGGAGCGTCGTCCCGGTGCTCGTCCTTTCTTACTCTTCTTATGGTTCGTTCGTGGCATGACGGTTTCTCGTCATCGCGCGGACTCGTGTGTTCTTGTCTAAACAAAAGATGCGATTTCCACTCGCTTTGACTATTCCGGATGGAAAGTCAACAACACAGATGGTAATTATACTCACAAGATAGAAATACAACATGGAGGCTCTTATTATAAGAGGCAAAACATGTCGCGAAAATATGTTCAACAAAACCAAATTGCATCTTACTAACTTTTATAGTTGCGCTCTTCATAAAGGACAATATACGTTGCGGAATATACCTGACTAAAATAATTATCACGTCGTTCTTACGAGAAATTTTTCTAAAATGGTTGATCGATCCAAACTTAGTTGGGGATCAAAAAACAACAAAATCAAGCGCACCTCGTTTATCAAAACCAAGGCCGAACTTACGTCGTTATTTAAATTAAAACATATGTTGCTAATTAAAACCAAAATAGGCGTTAATAATCAAAACCAGAATACTCATCAATATCCCAAAAATCGAAATACGCATGTCGCCCTTTCGGTCTCATTTAATAATGCCCTACCAGTTGCGAAAATATTCCAAAGTATCTACGACCCCGTCAAATGCACTACAGCACAAAGAAAAATCATATATTAAATTAAGCACATAATCGCCTATTAGTCATTTTAAAATGACTCTATATTTCTTCCTAGCTTATCATCACGCTTAGCAAAAATCATGCTTGTTTTTCATAAGTTTTAGCAAATCATCTGTGCTTACTTATCAGGAAGCCTCAGCAGTGGCTATGCTCATCACGCGGTCCATTCCCAACCGATTAGATCGATTATTATACCGAGCTTGCCGGATGGCCATGCTCTTTGGTAATGATCTCGACTAATTCACGGTTAGGTTTTAGCCTACCATAGTCAAGCTTATGAGTTGACAATGGACTATTTGGCTTGCGCACCTCTCAAATCAATCTCCATCTTCATTTGGGTATGTATACCCATACACTCACGTCCTAAGCCGTATTACGGCAACACAAAATCAACATAAGCGCTTACTACCATTCAAGAGCACATAGCACATAAGACACATAGAGCACACAATTCGGCGACAATAATTCCGCTAAATCACATATTGTCAAGAGACAAATTGAAAACAATCAAGAAAACAATTGAGCATCATGGGCTCGTTGCTTGTTCAACGTAAATATAATTTTCAATGTTTTTGCACCGCGACCAGCGTAGTCGACTCACTCGTATCGTATCGTCTCGAACCCTAGATGACTTGACTAATCAAGTCAAGAGAGTTTACACACATTCCTAATTCAATACCGTTCGACTTAAGGCGTTAGCTACTTTGAGTGGGTCTCCAGGATGGAAACGGACAGCACTAATCGACTAGAGTCTCCAATCTTTTCACCTTTCATACGCACACAAAGTCGTTACATCAAAGGGTAAGGATCACTAACCTTAAGTCAGGTGTCACTTAGTGCCTTATTCAAATCTTCGACGACATCAGGTATACTTGCAACTATGCAACCGCTACATTCCATTTCAGGGAAAGAAGTCTTCTTCACGACCATCAGTTGATACTTCAAAGGAAACATACATTCAATGTAGGAGAAGTCTTCTCCATCTCTCACTTTCAACCTCGGTCATAACCTCTCGCTTCACCCACCGTAGGATATTTCATCTCAGAAGTTTCTTTCTCTTTTTTTTTTTATACCATTATTTTTTTCTTCCTTAATGTTTGTATCAGGTTTACACCCTTGATAGCATAAATCTATCATTGCTTACTAGCACACCGACTATACTTGTTCTTGACACGTCTTCATAGCAATCACCACTCTTAAATGCTATGAACTAAACATCACTCCTTTCTAGACACACTCGTTCCGAACAATACCGTAGGTATTTTCCTTTTAGAACGACTTGGTCATAATGACTCGCATTAGACTCTCTCCATGCAGTCGATAAGAATAGGGTTACTTGCAGAAAAATCCATAGCAGGGTAAAAATATTTTCTCCTTCCGGAAGCTTGACCCAAACATTTATACTTAATTAGTGAAGTGTTTTAAGGAGGGTCGATTTATCCGCATGACGTGGTTCTTCCATTAAATTATGCATGTAGTTGATCAAGTTATTGCATAATGAGATAGAAAAAAATAGAAATACGACCGCAAACATACATCATGTCCATCCTCGTCAAAACGTTTCTTTTTCATACGCTACACGCGTTAGTAATTTTTTTTAACATTAGATAAAAATAAAATGGACTTGTTTCAAAAGGGAGACAAGAAGATAGCACCATCTCCCATTCTCATTATTTAAGAGGGAATTTATTTACACATATATTATTTTATTTTATTATATTTTTTTGTAAAGAAAATTTATTTGACACCATAGGGTCAGTTTTTGAAATTTAAAAACATATTTTTTCATTGTTTACACAAACAGTTTATACAACATGGTCAATATGATTCGCGCAACGAAATATTTTCAACACACAAATTTGTTATTGCATTTCGCAGTTTTAAAATCATCAATTCATAATACATTATTAAATACAGTTTAGTCAACGGTCACAACAAGTTTGGAAAATAATACCCACTCATGGACAATGTAAGATAGTATGATACACATGCGGAAGATCCACCAAACGGGATCATTCCATACTCAGGATTGGGTCCGTCTAATAGCAAGGCCAACCAACATATATCAACATCCACAATCGTACAACTCATAATCAAAAGAAAATCCTGATCTCATAACCATAATAATAACAATGCTAGGGGTAGTACAAGTACAACCAAAATCCCCCAAAAGTTACAAGTCTTCGGTTGCAAGGTCGATACATCCAATCATGACGAGTCTAAGTTTCTAATACAGGAATCCTAACATATCCAAATGGATGCGGTGTTTACAAAAACCAAAATACACCTGGCAGCATGACCTCACTAACTGACACTAGCAGTTTAGTGGCTATACAAATTGTAAGAACCCGAATTTAAGGTCATTATTTATTTTGACTTATATAATTATTTTCTAAATTTTAGAAAATATTCTATTTTATTATTTTGTCGATTTTGGAGAAAATCGTCGGATTTGAATAAAAGGGCTATGCGTTAAAAATTTAACCGCTTTTGAGCAACGAGAAATCAACGACTTCGTATTTTGGCCTCGAATGCCAATAATATTTTATTTATTTAATAATCTCATAATTAATTTATAAATTTTAAACAAATTACTTTTATTTACATCGAGATATTTTATTGAAATCGTCGTTTTAATTAATTGCGAGCTATGCTTAAAACAATTATTCGTCTTGAACCTTACGTAAATTAAACTTTTCAGAAAAGTACTCCGTTTAATGTAAAATTATTTTTATCATATTCGTTTTTACCTCGTGGTTTCGTCTTAACTCTCGTTTTATTTTACGTTGATACCCGTTAGCCTCAAAACTACCTACCTATCTTAAAATTTATACCCTAAACATCAAAGTTTATAAAAATTTAAACTCAAATCTTACACCACCACCTCATAAGGTGGTGTGGCATTTAGAGAAGCAAAGGAAGACATGTGTCTTGCCTAGACACTAACCATTGCATGCACAAATCTTACAAAACCAAGTCACAAAACCATTTATCCCATAGTTTCTCAAGAATTTCACACACACCTCTTTGCTCCCCTTGTTCTTGCCGAACACCTTACCAACACAACCCTCAATTCATACCAAAATTCCTACTACAATCCCATGCCCGTACTCTAGGTTACCCAGGCGGGTACTCAAATCCTCAATCACGAATGGAGGTACAGGAAGTCCTGGGGCTGAGTAAGGAAAAGACGATCCCTCAGCAACCGTAGTAGATGGACCTCCAACCTCATAGACACTGGGTGGGGGCACCGCTAACATCGGAGGTGGTGTGGTAGGAGCCATCAACCAATCCTCATTTACCTCCCAGACCTCCTCCTCGCCAAACCCATCGGAGGCATCATCCTCAAAGTCGTCATCACCGAACAATGCAGCCAGGTCCTCCTCCATATCCATCATTAGAGCATCCATCTGCCCCTCTTCATATCAATTGCGAGAGCGATCACATGCTCCTCCTCCGCCCTAGCTACTAGCTCAACGACCTCCTCGATAGCAGGTACAACCATCTGCTCGTTCACCATAGCTTCGAGCTCTCCCAGTAAGTAATCATCCGCCGCCAGCCACCCATTGTTGTTGTTCGGGTTACCAGCATACCCTGGTAACAGTGCGGGTGCAAAGAAATCGTAGGCTGGGTGCGGCTCCAGCTCGTCTTCAGGAAAATCGAATATGCGATCTGGCGACAGAGGTTCGCCCATGATACTACAAAAGATAAGAAGTACTTATATTAGTAACCATCATACATATTTTTAATCATGTGTAAAAATTATACTCATCGCATATCAGGATGGTTTTATAATATTGCATTAAATGCATAAAGAGGATTTTAAGCTTTTCGCGAGATGCAAATACCAAATTATGTATATATAGCCATACATCCTAGAACGGATGCCGTATATATATACACTTATATAACCGTTACTTATATCAAGCGTATCCCACTTGTTACGCACATAATGTGCAATTAAATATACCACATAAGGCTTCTAAGGATCGGGAACGATGCGCACATGGATATCAGACAACGATGAAAGACTCGTGAAAATTTTCCGAAAACAGTTGTAGTCCAAGTTTTGTAAAACGACTTAGTTCACTACAACTCGTGCTCTGGTACCACTCTGTAACACCCCCTTTAGAAGACGGGAGGCGCCGGCGCAAGGAGAGAGCGCGTGAAGGACCGCAGCGGAATACAACGATTTGGGTGCTACTTCATAATACATGCACACGAGTCCTAGTAAACGTTCAAAGATACATTTATAAAACACAATTTCATTTATTAGAAAGATCAGAGTTACATAGGTCCCAATACTGACATAGAAATTTATTTCTAAAAGTCACAACACGACTTTATTTCTAAAACATTTATTTAGTTTATAACACTACTTCACCGAGGCACCGTCCTTGATATCCGCGTTCCGTCCAAGCCATCATCAATACCTAACCTGAGATACATGCTTAAAAACGTCAACAAAACGTTGAGTGAATTCATAGAGTTTACAATTAACAGTTAGAACGCATATTTGGTTCAACAAAACGTATAACATTGCTCGTAAGACAAGTTATAAAAATAGTGATTTCCAACTAAATGAGCCCATGGTAATCGAACTTAAACACATGTCATCCCCCAGAGCCGAAATAATGTCCGAGAAGTATGCCCCTTCTCCCATTACTAACTACAAAATGTCCGTTACAGGGTGCTCACCTTCGGATTCAAACCCCGGACAGGGTTGTCAAACCCAATAGATCTATTTAATGCATTAGCGTTCACCATCAACAAGGCAATTAACGGTCACACAGTAGAAGGCATATACTCAATAGTGAATGGAATCATATTTATCATCAAAACACATTGCGTTCTCATTTTCAAAACAAGCAAGTATCCCCCCTCGGCGGGGTTAAAAACATTAAAAAATAACATCATAAAATGCGAGGCCTATAACTCACCTTGACGAAGAAGCGATCAGGAGTCGAAAGCAATCCACGAAAATCAATGAACACGATCACGACCTATAATTTATGTCGTTCGATTATTATGCCGAAAAGTATGATCAACGATGCGTACACCGTATCAACAAAATCATATATGTAGTATATATATATATATATATATATATATATATATATATATGATATATAGATATATAATATTATCATGACAGTGATGAGAAATCCCACTTTAATGTTGCCGCCTTAAATCCTAAAACCCCACGATATTAGGTTACGATCGTTCTTTTATTTACATCATACATCGCTTAATCGAATACTTTCTATTTTAAGAAACTTCTATTTTTTGGAAAGTTACCATATTTAGTAAGTCTCGTTATCAAAATATATTTGTGATAATATTTAGTTATCTCGTCGAACACTCGACATTCAATGTGATTATCAATTGCTCATATCGATATTATTTTTCGATTATTACGAAAGTTTCTATGTTTGGAATATCTCGTTTTTGAATCAATCGCTAAATACAAGTTATTATAATAATAATATTAGTAACGTTTTAATTATTTGTATATCGTCCGACAAGTTTGAGTATTAACTCGTTGACTTTCTAAAGTCAACGCTAGACTTTTATTGACTTTGACTTCATATACATATCTATTAACTAAGGGCTTGTTTCTTTTTTTTATAAATTAAGTGGTTTGGAAGTATCACTTATGAGCCACTTATTTGAGAGAGTGAGATTTTTGTGGCCATACCCATTAAGATGAAATAAGGGAAGGGAAAAAGAAACACCCCCTAAGTCTGACCCGGCCAAAACGACCCTCTAAATCACATTTTAATGATTAGGACAAAGAAGAGATTTTATGTAAAACGATATTTCGGACAACTTTTTAGTTTTAGCAGAGACCCGAAGCTCGACAGAAAATGACCAAAACTCCCCTACAAGAATCTGCTGGAACTTTGACTATTCTATTAAAAACACAGACTTTGACCATGGCTTTTGACCCGTTATTACTCGATTTTAAGATCAGCGAGTCTCGTGGCAAAGTAAAACATCATTCCGAGCAACTTTCATGTTTCGCCGGAAGGCTGAAACGGACTCGAAAGTGCTCAAAACGACCGTTTAAATTTCTGACAACAACCATTACTTTCTATATGTGCTGAATTTTTACAACAAAATATATATCTCGTTTTCGCTCTAACTTTTTCATTATTAGGAGTTAGAAGCTCTACCTTATATCAAAACGATCGTCTAAGTAAGCTTTATCATATTTTAAAGTCCAAAATCAAATTTCATAAAATTTTGATTCTCGTTTACCGTGCCAAACTTTCTGCACTAAACCTACTTGTTACGAACCACGCCAAAATCCGTTTTTGACCCAAAAACTCATCTAAAATACATCTAATATGACACATAATTTGTACTTTGCCCACTCAATCAATCGATAACATTATCTAGCCTATTCACGTAAGATTTTCCCAAGTTCATCACATGCATGTATCGAAATCAATCCATGTCGTAAAAACAATCGAAACAATTATAAAGAATACTTACAAAGGCTCAAATGAGCTAATGAAAAAATAGACCGGACTCGACTCGTTCCCTTGTTCCTCTTTGGCCGACTTCGAGTATAGAACCAATCCAAAACTAAAACCAAAACCAATTCAACTTTAATCAAACCAAATCAACCTAAACTAATTAACCCAAATCAATAAACAAAACTCAACACACCCTTGTGTGTCTTGTTCGGTTGGAACCCATAACCAAACCGAACACCCCTTTGTTTCAAAAAATATTCAACTTTAAACAAAACCTTGTTGCATGTTTCTTTTTATGGCTTAGATGATCCAATCATAGCTTCCTAAACATTATTCATGAGCTAGAAAATTACAAAACACCAAGAGTATGTTTGTTTGGGGGCTCGTTCGAATCAAAAAGAAAAGAAGGAAGGAAAAAATCACTTCCACTTGATACTAGGTTAACCCTAAACCATTTTTGAGAGATGTTTAAGTGTGTTTTTGAGATCAAACTAGAAAAATAATGGTTTGTGTGTGTGCTTTGATATCTGGCCGAACCCACAAGGACAAGAAGAAGAGAAAACTTTTTAACTATGTGTTCTCTTTTATGCTAGGATATGACTTTAACTAAATTTGGGAGTAAGCAAGTAATTATTTTTCTTGGAAAACAAATGAATTGAGTGTGGGTGTGGGTTCTAGGCGTCGGCCTAGAGGCCTAACCATGCACGTTTCAAAAAAAAAATTCTTTTTATTTACTTATTAATTTTGTGTATAATGTTTAAATTTAAAAGCAACTTGTACTCCTTTTAAATGAAACGCGAGCCTTAAACGCGAGCTTTGGCCAAAGACAAGGAACAAAGACGACGAGGTTCAAAAATAATAATTTATGGTCAATAAAATAATAACGAAGTGCGTTGTAGATTTTTACGATACTTAAAACGATTAACGAACACGCGATTAAACGGCGATTCGCGAAACGTCAAAAATAAATATTTTAAATTTCCGTTCGTAATAAAGTACGAAAATAATTATTTACGACAAATAAAAATTTAAATGTCGACGTTCGCTTACGAAAACTCGTAAAATAATAATAATGACGTCGAACTCGCGATCTCATACGCGTCATGAAACTCGGGTTGTTACAGAACGACCTCTAAAGGTACGTTTAAAAAAATCCAACATCGTTGCATTAATTAAAATAGTTAAAGTTTTACATAGATTCAAAGATAATATGCGGAAGCGATTAAAAGTTTTAAAGTTTGACAAC